>JAUYWV010128158.1:0-11289 GCA_032274565.1 Nematoplana nigrocapitula
TCTGGGTCACCCTCCCTCGGCTCTGGTTCCCCCTCCCTCTCCCCTGGTTTCCCTCCCTCTCCCCTGGTTCCCCTTCCTCTCCCTCTCCCCTGGTTTCCCTCCCTCTCCTCTGGTTCCCCTCCCTCTCACCTGGTGCTCTCCCGCCGGTGGCGCGCAGTCACCACGGCCCGCTCCATATCCCGCTTCGTCTCGAGCAGATCGCCCAGTTCCTCGGCCAGAAAGTCCCTCTCCTGATTCTTCTGCTGCCTGCAGCGCTCGGCAGCCTTCCGATTGGTGGCTCGTCGGCGCGCGTCCATCATCGCGTTGAACTGGGTTTCAGTGAGACCGGGGCTGTTCCTCATCAGGCGGAACTGCTCGTTGTTCGAGTAGGCGATCTGGTGGTAGGAGAAGGGCACGTTGGCACGCTTGAGGAGGGTCACGTCCTTCAGATTGCCCGAATCGAACGCCGCAGCAGAGGCCGAGCTGGAGGAGCCGCGACTGCTCGAGCCAGCTCCTCCCGTGTGCAGGTGGCGTACACGGGAGTGGCTGCTCCGGGTATCAGAGGGCGACGAGTGGAGGGTGGCGGAGGAGGTGGAGGGCTCGAACTGAAATGAGTGAAACAGAGTCACTTAGGTGCCGATCCACGGACGGCAGGTGCACAGAGGGTGAATACCGCTAGAGTTCGTGCAATGTTGATGCGTTAATCACGCGTATACCTTGCTTAGTTAGTGAACATTTGCTTTATGATATTCGTTCAAATGGCTGCTAGAGTGAGAATTTCGCAATGCCCCATCTGGAATATGGCGTTGTTTGCTTCTTTACCACATTGTTGTTTTGTTGTAAATTACGGGTCGATGCAATAGACAGACATAGAGAGTGAGGAGAATGGAGAGAAAGCCGAAAACTGAATGAGGAGGAATATAAATGAGATGAGAATCAGATCAAAAGAGAAGAACTAAAACCCATGCCATCAAATCCTGCAGTGCACAAGTATATGGGGTCACCCTACGGGGCATTGCAGTCGCTACCCCAGCCCTGAGGCTACAAGTGCTGCAGTTCGCGCACAACTTTACCGCGAGCCTAAACAGGGTGAGCCACTCAAACCAGCGTGGTACGCGTCCCAGTGGAGAAAGTTCCGACTGTTTCAAAGCATATGTTTGGCGAAGTCAAGAGTAGTCAGTCCTGGATGGTGAGCAAGAAACAAGAACAACAATCCCATTCATTGTGAGGCAACATGACAGGCCTTCTTCTGTGCAGCGAGCGAATTGGCGCGGCACGCCCGTCAGCCAGGTGATCAGGGCTAGACATACTAGAACCGCAGCGAGCCAAGCCAAACCTCGTGCCTAGCTAGGCGACATAAACCTTCTTCTCTCCAACCAACCCCATCCGTGCTCAGCAATAGAAAATAGCGAGTTATTAATATCGACCAAGTGTGACTCAGAAGCCAGATGAATAATGAACACGTTTCGACACAGAGAGCGCGAGCGAGGGAGAGAAGACAGAGGAGGCAGTGGTGAATCTCCAGCATAAATGTCACCTACTTAGGTCTACTAGGGGATGGATGGATGCTAAAGAATTCACCTCCTAGCTACTGTAGCTGCTTGGAATAATACAGTACTGGCCTGCCGTGGCAATCGATCCAGAAGCAGCACACATCAGATGTCTGCACAGTATGTGTGTTGTGTGTGTGCAGAAAAAAAGCAAATCGTAAGTTGGTTTCATGTGTGCAGTGGGTGGAATCACGTGTAGTCACGCGGGCACCATAGCGCAAATGCCACCCGCCCCACCCACCTTGCAATATGGTAGACTTTGTTATTAGAAGTAACAATCTACGCTGCGAAATGAAGGATAGACTGTACCGATTCGAGTCTCAAACCTGTCAAAGGAGATTTCAACAAACTGTACTAAGTACGCATTTCTTCTTCGTTGTACTAGCAGCTCACTAAACGCCACGTCTTGCTTTCAGGTGAGGCAATTAATTTGGAAACTCCATATTTCATTCACAGATGATGCTGTTGAGTTCAGCAGGGATCTTGTAAGGGGAGCCGGAGCTCCCTCAGATACGAGTCCAGTCAAGTTAAGTGAGGTTTAGACTCTGCAGGTATTCACGAACCCACTCAATCCCAATCGCTAAGATGTTTGTTTTAAATACTCCCAAGGTAATGAACACGTCAGCACCTGAAAAAACATCATTTAATATTGTCTATTTGGTTATCAAGGGATACATTGGTGGAATCCAAATAGTGCTTGTTTAATTGCCGGTCGAGAGGACGCGTCAGCTGTTCTTTTTCCAATTCGACGCGTACCAGGACGGCGTAGCACCTGCCCGTTGGAAACCTGACGCCGTCACATCGCTTGCAGTCGAGCTTATCCTCATGCTCAAATATTAAATGATTGTGCTTGCTCAGAATTTAACTAATCGAAACAATATCCTAGGAATATAGAAATTTCCGAAGTGCTTCATTCATTTTATTATGTACAAGCATTTACAGATTGGCCAGCTGGCACATGCTACGTTACGTCATCGTTAGAACAAATTTATAATTTTTACAGGCGGAATCAACATACTACTTGCGAGTAGTATACATAGGAAATAGTGAGAGATATTTGCAAAAATTCGTAATTAGCAGCTCTTCCAACCACAAATTGCTGTCAAATGACCCAGTTTGTCAAAGAGTGGGTACGAAAGTTTTCAGCACTCCCCGATTCATAGTTTAGTAGGAGATCGCGAACACATACGCACACAGACAATTAATTTTCCTAAACTCTCCACCATGTTATCACATTTCGAGGATAAGCCCCACGTTGACGTCACACACACAAGCCCATTAATTAACGTAATCATCTCCGCACCAATATCGATCGGCTTAGTTGAGAGAGAGCACTAGCGGCGTCACCAATGCCAGGTCTACACAGAGAGCAGTCGACCTTTGAGTCACCCACATCTCAAGGAGCAGTCGCCTGAGCACTGAGACTGCAAGAAGACAGAGAGTCGCGTGTTGAGATGACAACCAAACTGCAACAAGAGTCAGCTAGTTCTAGAAAGTTCCACCAGAGGAAGGCCTGAACTCGCATTGTTAAATAAATAACTATTCTAGGAGCTAGACGCGTCACTACTGTCTGAAACACTTAAGCGTAAGCACTGTGAATTAGTTGGAGACGCGGATACACACTGAGTCTTTCAGCTATTTCCTCACCTACATCCTTGATGTCTTAGCCGGAGAAGTGGCCGTGGGTCCACCCATAGAAATGTCTTCCTCTCTCTTCCAACAGTCCCTGTCTTCACATCCTCTTACTAATATCTTCGCCATCCAGTCTCGTTCCCTTCTCAATGGCTTGAGTGACAGTCCAACACTCGCAGCCAAGACCACACAGTTCTCATAGCGTCCTTCTCTGTTCACTGTTTTATCAATTGTCTTGACAAACGATTCAACTACCCTGCACTATCATAGCCTGATCATCTGCGAACCTCAATTCATGTATCAAAGGTAACTCTCCTCCAACTTCAAGACCTTCCCTGCAGTCTTTACCACCGTGCCTCCGCATAGATGTTGAACAATAGTGGGGAAAGATGCGACCCTGACGTACTGTAGTTGTCGATGAATCGTCGAATAGATTTATCGAAACCCCATACAGCCGTCATCTCGTGGCGAGGGTGTCCTGCTTCGGCAGGTCAAGTATTGCCGTTCCCTGGGACCTCTTTCGGTTTCGCTCTTCGGTCTCTCATTTCTCTCTCTCTCTTTATATTTCCTCTTTTCTCGCTCTCTCTTTATCTTTCCACTTTTCTTTCTCTTTATCTTTCTTCTCTCTCACTTAATCTTTCCTCTTTCTACTCTCTCTCACTCAATCTTTCCTCTCTCTTCTCTCACACTTTATCTTTCCTCTCTCTTCTATCACACTTTATCTTTCCTCTCTTCTCGCTCTCTCTATCTTTCTTCTCTCTCACTTAATCTTTCCTCTTCATTCTCACTTTATCTTTCCTCTCTTCTCTCCTTTTATTTTTCTTCTCTCTCACTTTATCTGTCCTTTCTGCTCTCTCTACCTATCCTCTTTATTGCCTCTCTCTTTTATCCGGGAGGGATTGCAACACCAGTGGATGATTTATATCTCATCACTTCCAGGGTTCCCCCAATTTTTTCAGAATCAAATTCCCTGATTTTCCTCCGATTTTCCCTGATATTTATATATACTAAATACCAAAGGAATAAAAAGAAAATGAGCAATAGATAATGCTATATAATTACATAAACAAATATTGTATGCATTGGTTGAGCGAGCGAAACGAGCCAAAATTGTTTTTACTTTCTTTAGATAAGTGTAAAATTGATATTAAAAACATGAAAAATAAAACCATTTAGTTTTCCCTGATTTTAACTCATATTTTCATTTTCCCTGATTTTAGCTCATATTGTCATTTCCCCTGATGCGGGGAAACCCTGCACTTCCCTACCTTAGCCGCCTTCCAATCCCTCCCAGTGTTCCGTCGTGCAAGCCCCTCGTAGCGCTCTTGTGTGTGTACAAATGTAGAGGAAAGATGGAAAAAATCAAAAGAAACTCACTTGGGAGTGACTTCTCGGCCGATAGTAGACAGAGGGCATCTCATTCCACTCGTCCGCATCCCCATAGAGGATTCTGGGGACTTGATAGAGCTCCATGTTGTCGCTCACTGTTGTCTCCACATCATCCTCCTCATCGTAATCCTCCTCCACTACATCGAAGTCCAGCGAGGCTGAACACGGCTCATCTTTGACCAGAACGTCCAACATCTCTTCCGTCCACAGCGAGGAGTGTCTCTGTCGACGTCTTTCGGAGAGCGCCGAAGCAACCACATCGTCCACCTCATTCTCTTCCTCCTCGTACACGTGCATCAACTCGAAGTCGTCAGTGAGGTCCTCTTCCGTGGCATTGGCTGGAAGATCTTCCAAGTCGTCGGACAGCATGGAGACGGCCTCCTGGTTCGAGTAGGGGCCGCTCAACGGCGACCTGTCTTCCAGGTCGTCCACGGCGCCATTGTAGCCGCTGTCGTCGTCGTTGCTGCAGTCCTCTGTTTTCAGTCCCTCCTGGACCAGAGTCTCCAACGACATGGACATGGATTCCGGCTGCTTCAAATCCTCCTCCGCATCCTCTTTGGGGATGGTGCAGGCATCGAGGCTAGTGGGGACTGGCAGCTCTGACTCTATCTCCAACCCGGACAGGCTGAACAGGTCAGGCTCGACTGGTTCCAGCAGGGGTGGAGGTGGCGGCACTGTCGTTGAGGAAAAGGAAGCATCACTGGTTGAACTGTCTCCTGCCAAGGAGCTGAAGGCGAAGTGATCGGTGTGCAGGGCTTTGTTGCGCAGTAGGAACTCCTGAAACAGTTGTGAAGACAAGTGTTATCCAAAAGCCAACTTTTCTATCCCTAACACGACATGCGCTCGACTTACATAAGGATCCACCGGGTCTGGCGAAGCATAAGCTGCAAAGAGAAGCAGATGAGAGCAAGTAGCGCACACGGGTAATGACTGACGAGTTACAAGAACAAAGCTAGACATTCCCCTCCTGCAATGTTCATGCCAGTCATGCAGAGATTTGAAAATTCAAACTTCTCATAGCATAGATAAATTAACTAATCAATTTCCTCTCTCACACCTCTATCCTTTCTCTTCTCTCTCACACACACACCTCTTTTCTCTCACATCTCTTCGGCCTTTCAGTTTCCCTCTCTCAGGTCTCTCCTTCTTCCGTTTCTTCTCTCACATCTCTCCCTAATGCCTCTCCTCTCTCAGGCCTCCCCTTCTCTCACCATCTCCCTCTTTTCTCTCACCATCTCCCTCTTTTCTCTCACCCCTCTCCCTCTCTTCTCCCACCCCTTTCTTCTCTTACCCTCTCCCTTTCTTCTCTCACCCCTCCCTCAAGCCTCTGCGTTCTTACCACTCTCCCTGGCTACTCTTATCTCTTCCTCATGCCTCTCCTTTCTTACCCCTCTCTCAGGTGTCTCACCCTTTCTGAATCTACCGAAATTTAGACCTCCGAAGTTATCATTTTCAAGTGTTGGAAACTATATTTACTGCTACTAGGTATTTCACTGATGCTTTAATTTTGGAAACTCACAGAACATTAACTACTTGGTTACACCTTACACCTCACGATTAGAAAGCTCGCACTATTGAATGCATTTCCAGCAAAACCGGATAGTAACTCACATCTATACACAAAAGTATGTGTTGAATAAATGACATAGCCCGGAAAACTATATCTATCCAAGCAATATTATCTGACAATCGACTAACAGGGTGGCCACTCTCAAGTCCAAATTATTTTCCCTGACTTTTTGGAAGAGAGAAAGTCACAGGACAGGCAAGAGAAAAGAGCAGACAAGAATGAAAATTACTGACAACAAATAATGTAGGCATGTATTTAAACTAGGGAAGATACAAAAAATAGATATAAATAAAAATCTATCTGTGAGCGTAGCAACTAGGAAAATTTGTAGTCAAATTATATTTTTAAAAAGCTAGAATATTCCCTGACTTTAAGGTATTTTCCATGACTTTTCAACAAAATCACGTAATTTCCCTGACCATGCCTGTTCTTCCCTGATTTCATGGTTCGCTGGCCACCCTGGACTAATGCACAACAAAACAACTACACCAACCTGAATTGCCATGAAATAGCAGCGATGTTGCTCCTAATGTTTCGTCTGGATACTGGAAGGCAAAACGAAATAATATCTCTACAACTGCGTCTTTTTCACAGAGATAGATAGTGTTAAATAAAGAGAAGGGAAAGAATTAAGCGCTGGGGAGAAAGAGGGCTGGAAAATGAGGAGAAAAGGAGAGAGGGATGGGTCGTCTTCAATGACGATCCCGCCGTATCCGCGCCGGATGGGTGCGGGCAAGGCGTGGCCCGGAGAAGAAGAACAGAGGGTATGAGAGCGATGAACAAAAATGAAATGTTTGCAAAGGATCACATTTTCAGTGTCCAGAAATATTTTTAATCGGTTTTTATGTACATATATGAAAAGTTAAATGTGTCACTGAAATAGTGCACACAAGCAGGAGTATGCCAGATAAATACATCCATGTGATAATTAATTTGCTAGACAGCAAAAAATAAATCAGAAGTCGACAAATGACCGATTTGTCTCCATAGTAACGGTTAAAAAGTAATAGGTATTCGATCCACATAACCAAAATAACAGACACTCTTTCTTTGGAATTTTGTAAGAACAAAAAGTCTGAGAGTCTTCTACTTTTCTTTTCAAGAGATTCTTGACAGTTGGTCAAAATATCCTTCTTGGTTGGTTGGTTCTACCGGCCGCCAGAGCAGCCCAACCGCGAGGAGAAAGTCCCTGACCAGAAGGGGGCTCTTGTGCAGAAGCGCCAGGCTGTGGTCCTGGCCGAGGTGAGTGGATCTTGGTCCGGCTAAGGCACGACAGTCCAGGAGGAGGTGTTGGATGGTGTCGTCCAACCCTTGACACAGAGGGCACAAGCTGTCACACTCGGGGTGGATCAGGACGAGTTAGGCAGTCGAGAGGGGTGAATGGCCTACTCGCAATTGGTGGAGGCGGATTTCTTCCGCCCAAGACAGTCCTGGGGTGAACATGGTCCTCCCTCCTTCCGAACAAAGCTGGAGATGGGTGGTGTGTGGATCCTGTCGATACGCAAACCTCGAAGGTGGATTGGGCATGATTGCGACAACGGGCCTTCACAGAGGTCAGGTCCACCGGGCATTGGAGTTGGTCACCTTGGGCGTCAGACTTAGCCAGGGCGTATTTATTGCCCCGGATAGTACAGTGACTGGGGACCCACTGTAAGGTGAGGTAATGGTCGATCCCGAGGTGGATGATGGCTTTCCAAACATCCTCTGTCGTTTGGTGGCTCCGTTGGCGTTCTTGAGCTTCTGCAGCGTTGACCTGGAGTCTATGCAGATCCAGATTGCGGGGCCCAGTAGGGTCTGACTGGCGATGAGGATGTCGACGGCGTGTTTGATGGCGATCATCTCTGCACGGAAAGATGTAATGCGTCCCGCCGGGAAAAAATGGGAGGAAATGGAGCCATCGAAAAACTAAATAAACACGCTACTACCGCCATTGCGATTTGCGCTGGACGCAGATCCATCTGTCCAAACGCGGGTGGATGCTGTCGGAAGGGTATCAAGGAACTCGAGTACTGCGGTGCGACGGGCTTTCTCTGGGTTTTCTTTGCTGATGGGATGGTCCAGCTCGTTGTTAATGACGATATTGGGAGCAACAAGCCAGAGCGGGTTAAGATGAGCGATGGTGAGGGGATCCCTAGGTAAGTCCGAAATATCCTTCTTCTATGCTTCTATTGCTTCCTTTTCTCTCAACAAGCGATTCGACTGAACATTCCTTTCCTTTACTCTTTCCAATGCTTCTTCTTGCACTTAACTATCTTTGCTTTTTCTTCCAATACAGTCTGAATCTCTCATTCTTTCAATTGAGCATTCTTGTCTATAGATCGGTCAAACTTTTTGTTTTTTTCTGCTGTTCCAATTCTGAAATGAGATCTTCTTCGAGTTATATGGGTACTTGACTCAAACAGTATTTCTCAAACAATATTATACAAACAAATAAAAAATAACATTATTATTCACGCATTTAGTTACAAGTGATAATGACGATAGATTGGACCTTAGTTGTTTCGTCAATTTTCTGCAATGCTATTCCGCAGAGGAACAACTCATCTTACCAGTTCATTGATGAGTACATGGACACGAATTGGATACCCCGATCCTCCATGGGAAGCATAATCCAACTGCTTGAGCTTACTGTAGCGTGCTATCTGGCGCTCTCTAAGGAGCTCTGAGTTGACATAGTACATCAAATTTCTAAATGCATCCATGGATATCCCAACACGCTGGCGCAATGTAATGGCCACCAGTAATAGGACAGAAAAGTTAAGTTTGGGATCTTCCTTCGTCATAACTGAAAGATAGATAACATTAAATTATTTTTAATTAAAGATGCAATGTTCGTATGATGAACAAGAAGCCACAGTGCGGAGAGAACATAAGAGACTGAATGGTTCAATATAGGGAAGGGAGTTCAGCAAGGCTGCATTTTATTCCCCCTATCAATTCAACATGTACAGTGAAAGGATAATGAGAATCATGCTGGATGAAGCAGACTGCGGTATTAGGATAAGAGGAAAGCAGCTGGACAACATAGGGTATGCAGACAATACCACACTAACACAAAGTGCAAAGATGAGCTGGTAATTCTGTTGGATGCAGTGAATAAGGAGCTCGAGAAGACTGGTCTGACCAAAGTGATGACTACAGGGCACTTAATGGAATTCAAACTGGACAATGAAATGGAGGTGATTGACAGCAACAGAGATTGGGCTTCTGCAAGCAGAAATGTTGGGACTGGGGAAGATATGGAAGAACAGTAATGGATCTGCAAAAACCAAAAAGACAAGTGTACACTATGGTATTTCCAATAGCTTTATATGCCACTGCTGGATAAGAATGCTGACAATACCTTGGACAGCATGAAGAACAAAAGAGTCATGTTTCAAATTGAAGTTAATATACACTTCTGTTGATAAAATCTCTATGGATTGAAGTATTTGGCATATGGATCCCATTGCTTCTTCGACTATTTTTGAAAGTATCATCCAATCGGCAAACCTCATTTGCCAGTCACTACTGGAAGAATTGGCAGAAATGGTCCTCCAGTGACATGAAGGGTTGCTCATGAGTCTTATTCTAGCAAGTTCATGAGATAGGAGAAGGCGACTCTGACTTCAAACCCACTTGCTGCCTTGTAGGTTGTGCCTTTTCAGGCAAAGGCTAAGAGAAAGGACACTCTGATTCTAAATCCAGGGCAGATGGGGTTCGCTTAGTCTTTTCAGCCAAATCCATCTAGGAGAAAGAAAACTCTGATTTCAAACCACCTAGTGCTGGGCAGCAACAAAACTAGTATCTGAAGTGGGTGGAATATCCTAACCATGGTCAATGGTAGCTTCAGTTTAGCAGGGGGCAGGCCGGTGATCCTGGTTTTGGCTCCTGTACTGCGGTGTAGAAAGGAACGTGAAACACTATCACTCCCAAGAAAAGAACAAATGATGACATGACAACTGAATACACCGAGATGGTCAAGAGATGCTGAGACCCCGAGGACATTATCTAATTGACCCTATACCACAACTGGGGAGGGGATGATGACATCATGACATACACGACGTGATGATGGGACTGACCTAAAGCCAAATGGATGGACAGTTCCTGGTGGTAGTGATGGACTGAATGGACAGCTAACCCTATTGAAAACTAAAAACTGTCTAACTGTTGCAATATGGAATAATAGAAAAATAAATGGCATTGAAAAAATGAAGTTATTAGAGAAAGAAATAATGAGAATTAAAATAAACATAAAAGGGAATTTCACAGACAAAGTGGAAAGGAGACGAAGGCCACTTCTACACTAGTGAAGGAAGTATGATCATCTTATCAAAAAGTGAAAGAAAAAGCAGTGGAGTGGGTTTCATCTTAGATACTAAAACATCCAAACCTATAATGGGCTATAACTCAGATATTAATAGAATAATTGCACTAACACTGGCAAAAAACTCGATGAATGTCACCACCATACAATGTAATGATCCAATAACAATGTACCCTGATAAGAAATTGAAGTCTCTATGAAGAAATCGTTCAAATTAAGAGGAAGTATAGATAAGACCAGATAATAATATGTGGGGACTTTAATGCAAAAGTGGAAGCTAGACAGAAAAGCAAAATAAATGGAGTGCATGGCCTATGAACAAGAAACAATTGTGGAAAAAGGATGATTGAATTTTTAAAAATGAAATAATGGTGGGCAATTTTATATATATTTGTCAAGTTGTTGTTGTTTGTTGCCCCCGGACCTACTAAAGTAGTAGGTCCTCCCCCCTTGGCTCGTCAGGAATTGAACAACTTGGACCGGGTTGGTCCAGAGGTCGGAGGTTGTGAGTGTGGTTGGGTGAGTGTGGCAGTCAAGTTGTCTGTCTGTCTGTATGTATGTGTGTGTTCCAAGTGAGCGACCAGACAGTTGGTGCCAGCGACCCGAAATTTTGCATGAGTGACCCCCACAACCCTGCAGGTAACATAGGGGGGTGAGGTCGGCTTCTGAGGTCGGGGTCGAGATCAAAGAGGCTAAAAACGGTTTGAAATTGCCTAGAAGCCATAAAAATTTGAATTCTGCAGAATAAACTACAAAATATGACTCAAATCCATATATGGTTGCTTGTCATGTCCATCGATGGTAGCGAGTAGCATGAAGTCAAAGAGCGCCATCCTGACACTTGGCCAAGAAACAAAGAA
>JAUYWV010128169.1:0-11288 GCA_032274565.1 Nematoplana nigrocapitula
TCTCCTCCTTGCCTCCTACCTCCATCGCATCGACCGTGCTCCCTCTCCTTCTTGTCCCTCCTGCGACGAGTCTCCCCAACATCTCCTTCTTTACTGTCCAGCTCTCTCCTCCTTTCATCCTACTTCCATCGCATCGACCATGCTCCCTCTCCTTCTTCTCCCTCTTGCGACGTGTCTCCTTCACTGTGCACCTGTATTCTCCTTGCCTCGCCCAGGAAGCCAACAATCGCCGGATCAGCCTGGCCAATGACAAGCAGACGGAGAGGCGGGAGAGCGCCACCTTGCACGAGCAGATGTACTTCGAAAGAGCGCAGAAGAGGAGTGTCGATGCCAAGCGGCGTGCGTACGAAGATGGCTTGAAGCACTTTCGGGTAATAAATGAACGCCCCAACAACCTTCCATTCCGTTTAGTTAAGTTTGACAAGTCTAATCGATTGCAGCGTTTAGCCGTTCGCACTGGCTGACCAATGAGCGGCAAGTTTGTCATCAAGGTGACTATTGATTTTTCGAAGTGAGCGCTATAAGCTTGAAGTGAAGTTTTGTCACGCAGTCGGAGTGACATAGATATTTCTTTGAGCATTCGTCGTTGTCCCGAGGGACCACTCCTGCGTTGACATACATACAGTACAGATAGACAAACAGCCTTTTATAGAGATGCGATGACGTTATAATAAATTCATTACTACCTGACAAACATGGGAATTGTCAAGATGTCTCAATTAATTATTAATTAGTATATTCACCCTCGATGGATATTTAGAACTACAAGAGACTTCAGTCGCGCCTGGCACATTAAAAAGGCAGCTAAATGATCGTTCGTTGCGGGCAGAACTATTACACGAGTTTTATACGTTTTTCAACTTGCGACATTAGTTCTGGTGGTGCCGCATTCCACTCTCTGATGTGGTTGATGGCGTCGCGGAGCAGTGTGAGAGTGTTGCGTTGTTCTTGATTTTTTAAACAGCAATTTATGCACTATTTCATGTCAGAAGTGAAAACGAATCGGTTTGATCTATGATAGAAACCTACCAATGTGCCTTGTCACTTTATCGACGACAAAAATGGTCATTTTTGTCCATTAGGCAACGTCATTCTGAAAGAACTAAAACAGCGCCTTATATTTCCTTATGTACTGCCCCGGCTGAAGTGTTATAGGTACAGCCGCTCCGAGGTGTTTGTATGTGTGTTGTGTGCAAATTGTGCTGGGTGCAGAAAGCGGTGTCCCGAGGCGAGGATCACGAGCACAGCCTATACAGCCACTTGAAGCAGGCGGAGTACGGTCGTCAGCAGGAGGAGGCCTCTGTGCGCCGTATCAATGCCGAACTTCAGGAGATCAAGCGCGAGAATGCCAAGCGGTTGAAGGCGGATGCCACTGTAGCTGCGCAGAAGGAGAAGGAGCTCGAGGGCAGACTGATCAGAGCGAGGGCCGCGCTGGACAAGGTGAGATCCACCGACCATGCCATCTGTATAGCAGACTTTCTTATCTCTGTGCGATATGACAGAACTTCGTTTTACTTATGGATCTTCTCTGATGTCATCTATCTGTTCAGACAAGAGCTGAGAGAGAAAGCAAAACACAAACCAGACAAACTAACAAACTGTCAGGAAAGCAAACAAGTAAACAAGCAAACAAATGACCACACCTATAAACAAGACAACAACCAAGCAAATAAACAAATATACAAACAAAACAGCAAGCAAACAAATAAACAAACCTATAAACAAGACAACAATCAAGCAAATAAACAAATATACAAACAAAACAGCAAGCAAACAAATAAACAAATCTATAAAGAAGTCAATAAGCAAACAAATAAACAAATATACAAACAAGACTATAAGCAAACAAATCAACAAGCAAACGAACAGCCAGACTAATTCTCTACAGTAGGCGAAACCAGCGCACTGACCCAACCTTGACCTACCAAAGGGTGACATGACCTACTCATTCGCCGACTTTTCTTGTGAGTGACAATGATAGGGTTTCTTCTCTTACTACTCTGATATAACCCATTTTCTAACGAAATTACCTGAACATGGGTTCCCGTTCTCATTGCATAGTCTGCTGAATTGCCTCTTTCAGAAATTGGCCGAACGCGAATTCTGCTACGGACAGCTGGTCAAATTTCGCTCCTTCCTGGCAGACGACAAGCATTACTTCGAGGAATTCGAGCGCCATCACCAACGCCTGCAGAGTATTGGTCAACGGAGCGACGCAGCAGTGGCTGAGGCATCTGCCTGATCAGACATGTCTTCTTAGTTGCCTTCATATGAGACTGTAAAGCCATATTCCAAAGACTTTCCGCTACCCATGCAACCGCCTTCTCGTGTGATGGGGTGTCCTGTTTCGTCAGGCAAAGTGATGCATTCCTAGGGACCTTCAATGGTTTTTAAACTCTCTCTCTAGCTCTTACCTCTCTTCTCTCTCTCTAGTTCTTCTCTCTCCCTCTCTTCCCTCACTCTCCCCTTCCTCTCTCTTTCCTACATATTTCCCCTTTCCTCTTTCTTTCCATTTCCTTCTCTCCCCACTCTCCTTCTCTCTTTCCTTTCTCTCTCCATCCTCTTACTCTTCTCTCTTTCGTATATATTTTACTATCCCCTTTCTATTTCCATTCTCTATTTCCTCTCACTCTCTTCTCTTTCTCTCTCCACTTACTCATGCTCTTTCCCTCTTTCCTCTCATTCTCTTCTCTCTATCTTTCTCGTTTCTTTCTCTCTCCCTCTTTCCGAACTCTTTCCTCTCATTCTCTTCTCTTTCTCGTTTTTCTCTATGTCTGTCTGTCTCGCCTTCCTCTCACACCACACTTCTTTCTCTATATCTTCTCTCATTTTTTCTCTGTTTTATCCGCGAGGTCGGGGCCCTGACGCGTCCCGTTTTACAAGGAAGAATTCCACCTACAAATCCCACCACGCCGTTTACTTTCCTGCTCATCGCCATCCAGCACGTGTTTACATGCCCAAAATTCTCCTTATTTATAACTTTACTAGAAGTTATACGAGTAAAGTACATTTGTGTACCTCCTCTCATAGCAGTGACACTGCTTGTATTGCCATTTCGATGCCGTAATTCAATTTGTCGTCGGAACTACCACCGGTTCCGCTACGTGGAAATTTCCACTCATGCCGCGTACCTTGCGCGCGACACACCTTCAGTATCGATCGACGAGCTGTGATTCGTTTGAGTAGATTTGAATAGGAGTCAGCTGAGAGTGAATGTCCAATGCCTTCAGTGTTAGCGCATCACGTGATTCGTGACGTCATCTCATTGGCAAAGCCGTAGCGTAGTCGATAAGTCTATTCATATCTCTATGAAGAATACTATGAAATATATATCAATTGATTATAACAATTTTGCGAAAAATAGTGACACTTTCCTCAATCCACCCAATTCCGAGTGTTAATTATTGGCTTTCCCATGGGAAAACGCCACCACGGGACTTCCACTGTTAAAACAATACTCATCTTTCCCGTATTTGTCTCAACCAAGAGGTATTTTATTGTGTAATTGTTCTTTTTGTGTTGATTTCATTTGTATTGCATAAATGCTCTCCCTATTTTCTGCTGCGCAACGCACCCATGCAAAGGAGAGGAAAGGGTATGCCAACCTGCATCATGGCTACAAAGTAGTTAAATTATGTAGATTTCCCGTTTTAATTATTTTTGTTGGCTAACACAATTTTTTAGCATTTTTCTCGCGAGCGCCGAAGCCAAGCGCACGACATGTTTTCATCTTTCTTATCTCCTTTCTTTCTGGCAATTTTAGTAATTATTATTTATTATTCTTTTAATTTTTAACACTTGAAATCAAAAGCGAATTCTGCGTGGCTAAAAACGTAATTTTGAATAGTACTACTCACTATATTCTCAGTAGTATACTGATTTCATTTTATTTTCAAGCGAGGTTATTATTGGCACAGTCTCGAATCGCTTGTACTTGTGTGTGCATGTACGTGTATGTGTGTTCTTGCTGTGCTGATGCACATATCTACATATTATTATTAGTAGAAGTAGTAATGTGATCAGATTTTATGTGCTTTGCTTTCAATTAAAAATAAATATTGTCATATTTTTGTACATGAGACATGTTCTGTTGAGAGCTGATTGAGATGAAAATGAGTAGTAGAGAAAATAGATCTCTGGATCAATAATTTGATAATTCAAATGAGGATTAATCGATAGTGCAGATGACTGGTGGAAATGGTGTGGCTCCGCTCGCTTTCTCATCCCCGCACCGCACTCCCACATGTTCCATTTCTTCTTCCACCTCGCCGCATCTTCTGCATTTCCCCTCTTCCGCTAGCCCAATTTTCTGCCATCTCATTTCCCTCCACCCCGCATTGACTGGGTACCCACGTCAACGCGATTCTCCTTCCTTCCTCTCTCACCCTCACCAACTCCTCCTCCACCCTGTCTATCGGTTCATTCCTGTTTTTCCCCTTCTATTCTCCAATGCCCTCAGACTCGACTGACTATCCGACAACACTCTCGCTTTTCTCCATTCTGCTTTGTGCTCATTCAGCCATTTCAGTGCTTCCTTCATCGCAATCATCTCTGCCTGGAACGAAGAGCAAACTTTCCCCGTTGGTGCCTCTATGCTTTCTTTTATCTCTGCGGTGCTTTATAATCCCTTTTGTTATCACACACCCGACTCCCCCGACATTCATTCCTTCTCTTGCTCACCCGTCCATATATATACATCATACTCTTCTCTCTTCAAACTCTCTAACGCCCGCTTTCCGTTTTATTCTGCGTCTTCTCCCTTTGTCCCTTTCCATTCCACCTTCATTTCTACCTTGTTTTGCCAAGGGGCTTGTTGTTGTTAAGTCAAATAGCTCATTCAGACCATCTGTTTTGCCTTAGTCATGAGATTGAGGGTCGCCTTAGGCTTCATCCTCGTATCTTCGAGCGAGTTGATGTCCAGGTTTCTCCTCGCGTTGATGGTGCTCGGACATTCAAGGACCACGTGCGCTGTGGTTTCTTCTACTTCCCCACACAGTCTTCATAGAGCGCTCAGTTGGAGGTTGACCCTTGTTCTATATGCATTGAGGAGGAGTGATTGGACTGTTCGGAATCTTTTGCGTTGTCAAACGGGATGTTGACATACTCCTGATTTTTGCTGAAAGCTTCTTTGGCCTCGTTTCCGGTTATATGGCAGTGATGCTAATTAGTTTCTTCCCCTGCCACAAGGCTAGTTTTTAGGTTGTAATTCCTAGTGATCTGGGCGCATGGCATGCTGTAGGTGACGATGCGCGCCTTCTGCCATTCCTGTTCAGGTCTGTGGAGCCATTCTAGAGCTGCTTTCATGGCCACACGTTCTGCTTGGTACAATGAGCATACCTGCCTTGGCTTTGCTTGGCGCTGCTGCTGGGCCAGTCCGTCATCACAGCGACCCCTCCACCTTTGACGTTGTTGCTCTCTACGGACCCATCGGTGTATATGGTGAAATCCGAGTCCGGTTGGATTGGATTGAGAATTTCCATCGCCATCCGTCTGTTTTCTTTTGAGTTCTGTCTTTTCTTTCCGTATGTGTTGATCATTGGCTCGTGAAGCTCACGCAGGTACAAGGTCACCACCACGGGATTCTCCTTCAGCACTGACAGAGGCGGGGTTTCCTCCCCTAACGCGCACAGTCGCAGGTTTAAGTGAGTAGAGCATACCCTGAGCCAATGCTCCAGGATCTGTTCATCCTCTCCACAGTGTGGACAAATTGGATTCAAATCCGAGTCTAAACGGGCTCGTTACGCCACTAGAACTCTGCAATGCCCGCTCCTGAGTCGCGCAATCAGCGTCTCGGCTTGTCTGGGTAGTTCCGCCGGTTTAGGTGCAGCAGAGTAAACTCATCGAGTACGCCCATGGCCCGGAATGGGATCCTTGGTTTCCTTCTTATATAGAGCCCTAGCCGCTCTGAAAGACACCGAGCTGGGATCCATCAACGTTATCCGGGTGACCCGCCGCCTCCTTCTATGAAGTCCACTATATGACTAGGATCCAATGTAGGACAACGATGCCCTCTACCCGCATCGAAGAGGATCTAACTGCACCCAATTCCTGGTTACAGAGCTGTCGGAGCAGATCAAGTACCGCCCACGCGACCATCGGTCGCATTAAAACCGCAATTATTCTCTAAGCGTTCGTATCATGGACTTTCCATGTCGCTGCATTTCCGTTGAGGGGTGAGCTAGCACAACCCTGAGAGCAGACTCAGGTCTAGCCCTCGCCAGCAGAGTTTTTCTGTGCGATGGTAGCGCTTCTGAGGCGTCGCCAATGCCTTTGGCTCTCAGATCCGAGCTGGTGATGACATTAGGGTAATGTACCCCCAAAGCAAATCGAGCGAGGGCATTATGGTACTGCGGTTGAGACGAGTAGGCCTTGACTCTGTTAGTGAAACTGCCTCCAACCCGTATAGAAGGACAGGCTCTACCGATGAGTGAAAGAGGCTGATCTTGGACGAGTCGCTTGTAGGGGAGTGGAAAAGGCGCGACAGTTTGGGGGCTGCGACCCATGCGGAAGTTCTTCTGGCAGAAATGGCATTTTCCGAAGTTGCAACTTTTCACCCAAATAAGTAAAGTCGGCGACTTCTTTAAGAACTTCCCCTGTGGCAAGCTGATGGCCGGAGAATTTCGCTGGCCTACTTGGCGGGCTTTTGTCTTGTTGGCGCTTATTTCTAATATTACATTTCTTGCTGAATTGTACGGCCTGTTGACTACCTCTTGTGAGTCTTTGGGCGTGAACGCAGCGTCGTCTGCAGATATGGAAGGTGTACCTCATTGTGTCTCGAGGATTTTCTTTTCCGGAGAGCATAACCGGCAAATTCTGCGTCTCGAAGAATAGCGTCCAGGATTACGACAAATAGAAAAGGAACGAGAGTGAATCCTTGGAGAACTCCTGATGTTGTACCGAATGCCCTGCTTATTTCGTGGCCTGCTCTGGCGCATGTAGAGGTGTCGTCGTAAAGATCCATGATGGCCCCAATGAAAACATCTGGAACTCAGTGATATCAAAGGCAAAAAGGAATTGCAGAGCGCGACACCTAGTCGAAGGCCTTTCGGAAGTCGACAAAAATAATGTTGATGCTTCACTTCATTGAACGTGACTGGAGATCTGGAAAATACAGTATTGAGAGGTGCTGAATATCGAGGGTTTAGTGCTTGCGGAGTCATTGGAGGGCGGTTCAAAAGCGTTGAGCAGTTAGTGATTGTCAACCTTTTCAAACCTGTCTTCGATCGTCGACGCTGCAAATATGACTCTTGGACGGTGTTTGCGGCCGGAGGCGTTCTTGATGATCCGACATGCTTCTTTTGACTTGACAGAGGCATAAGCGTTATGAAGTTATGTAGAGATGTCGATGACCTCTTCTTCCGTTGCAAGTTGGTGTGAGCAAATAAGACTGATTTCTGCCAATTTTGCTTCTTGACTAAATATTCCATGTTTATTACATACCTTTCGCAAGGAACGTCGACATAGTGGGTGACACGAGGATCGTCAAACCATGGCCGCCCCGAGTTACTGCGATGCTGATGTACAAGTTACTTGCCTCGACAACTGTCTTCTGTTACTTTATTTGTGAGTTAAATCCGAAGTTTTACTTTTCCAAAAGTCAAAATCAGATTTAAGGGTTTACATGGTTTTGAGGTATTGAACCAATTCAAAATTTTAAACAGTTTCAATCATTTCCGATAACTTTTAAATGTTGATTAAGCTAACCATCGTTCGTTTGGCACAGTTACTCCATGTCATAACGAGATTATGCCGGCTGCTGATAATTCAAATTATGCTTGGGAAAATCTAAGGGAACTTGCTCATATGTACGAGTATCCTGAAAAATACTGGAATAGTGTTGGAATTAGGAAAATTTGTGAAAATAGTCCTGGAATTTTAGAGAATTTGTGAAAATAGTCCTGGAATAGTCCTGGAATTTTGTCATATACCTCTCCAAAAATGAATATAATTTATAATAGCTTGATGGGATTGTGCTGTATCTCGTTGCTTTGGGTCAGTAAGGGTTTATCAACATATAGTAAAATGCAATGCTTTGAATTGATACTACAAAATACACTAGCTTATTCAGAGTGCACCGCAATGCTGTTGATTATACCAGATGATGATCAGTCGCTATAATAGGCTTAAGAATGGATTAACGTTTAAACCAACTAATCGCTTAGTCCTAAAAAGTCTTCAACGTTCGTGACTTACTCACTAAGAGGAGAAACAAAAGTAATTATTCCATGCTTCATATTGTTCGTTTTGCACGCGACCACTGAAACAACATTGATTATGGACTTATTGACTTTATATGTCACAAATTAGTAAACGCTTGACACATTTATATCTCTACATTATGCTAAAACGAGATATACAATCCTATTATGAAGATTTTAGAATGAACGCACGAACAGATCAAGCAGCGAGTAATAGCCAATGAATTGGCACTTTGGAAGATAAGAGAACAACCAAAAAGAAAGGGAGAGAGGTAAACAAAGAAATAGGCAAAAGGGAACAAAAAGAAAAAGCGAAACTCAGACGGAAAGGAGGGCGGCGTATGATATGTTTATGTTTCATATACCAGTAATAAATTTGTTTACACCTATCAACCTTTCTTTTGTTACTTTCCCATCCATTTCCATGTAAACACTTGCGGCCCAGCGGGAACTTGGAATATTTCGACAAAGCAGTTAGGTTTTCAAAGTTTTAAACCGAATACCGGTATATCAAATGAACTGCGCTTTAAAAAATGCACATGCGTCGAAAAAATACTGATCATGTACGAGTAAAACGAACAGCTAAAAGAAGTAAAGTATATGATGCTCTATCGTCAAGGTAATATTGCGCAGTTATTAAGCAATAATTCATTGTGCAATTTCTATATTATAGTTTTATTACTGTTATTGTAATATATTTCAGACACATTGTTATATATTTAAACTCTATTCATTTAGTTAGAACTATTTTTATTAACTCTCTAAGGAATTTAAAAACTTATGATAACTACAAGTCTACATTGAGATTTACAATTACTGATTTGATTATTTATTGTGTTACTTTCCCATCCATTTTCATGTAAACACTTGTGGCCTAGCGGGAACTTGGAATATTTCGACAAAGCAGTTAACTTTTCCATTTTTTAATTAAATACTGGTATATCAAATGAACTGCACTTTAAAAAATGTACATGTGTTGAAAAATACCGATTATATATGAATAAAATGAACAACTAAAAGAAGTAAAGTATATGACACTAAGTAATAAAAGGCCCAGCCTGAAACAGCCAGGCCATATGTTTTTGGGTGTGGGGAATATGGTTTGTAATGTGACACAATTAAATAGGGGTGTTTACTATAGCATGATGAAGTGAAGCCGAGAGTGTCAAAAAATCATCAAATTTAACGTGATATAATAAGTGAATAGCCCCTTTATTTTATTTCATTTAGTAAATCCTATAATCAGAACCCCAAAATATACATTGGAATTTTTTAAGCAGGATCTTAACATATTTCACGTATTCTGTATAATGGTACAGAAAGAAGCATCCGTTTATACAAATTATTTTTGACTAAAATATATACCACCTGGCCTTTTATTTCCCACGGCCTGGCCTTTTTTTACCCATAGCCTGGCCGTTTATTACCTATATGGCTGGGCTGTTTATTACCCACTATCAAATATATGATTCTTTTGTCAAGGTAATCTTGCACAGTTATTAAGCAATATTTCAGTATATAATTTCTATATTATAGTTTTTATTACTATTATTATAATATATTTCAGACACATTGTTATATATTTAAACTCTATTCATTTAGTTAGAACTATTTTTAATAACTTTTCAAAGAATTTAAAAACTTATAACAACATTGTCATTAACATTTATTGATTTGATTTTAATCAGAATTTTGCCTTTGGTTTATATTTTGGTAATTTACATCTAAAAAGTTATAAAGAAAATAATACTTGCATAATTAGTAACATAATGACAACATATAAGCTGAATTATTAAATAATTTATAAATGCTTTAGTAATACTAATACTAATGAATACTAATAATATTTTATTAAATATTATTTATAGTACTTATTAGTCTTAAATTCTTAAATTAACTATTATGATTCATTTAAGCCAAAATGAAATACTAAAATTTTTATTCAAACACTATTATACTTATTACAATATCCATCTATCCAATTCTAAATACTGATATATTATATGCACCAACTATATAACCAAATATATACCCAATGGCAATAGTATGACTTTGGATTAATAGTATTATATTAGTGAATCTTAAAAATATTAATTATATATTTAAATAAAAGTGTTATGATTTTATTTTTCAAGTATTTACTATTATTGTCTATATTTTCACATTTATTTATATATATTTAGCAAAGATATATAGTCATTGATAAGATTTTAACTTTTCAAAAGATGGTTTTTTGAAATCATAACTATAACTAATGATAATTCCAACTTTCCATAAATGCTCAATATATGGTTATTGTATATAATACATTATTAATCTAAGAAGGAGAAAAAATACAAGTTCATCTTCACTAGAGGGGGGATTACCTTCATCAAGAAGAAGAAAGAGAATCAGGCCATAAAGATCACTAATTTGGATGAAGCATTTACTGACTTAACTCTAACAATATATCCCATTCTTTTGTGTTTACAAATGACATTCTGAGACATTTATTCTGTATCATGTGTGAATCTT
The DNA here is from genome assembly GCA_032274565.1 of Nematoplana nigrocapitula. Taxonomy (NCBI): domain Eukaryota; kingdom Metazoa; phylum Platyhelminthes; order Proseriata; family Nematoplanidae; genus Nematoplana; species Nematoplana nigrocapitula. The sequence goes on from JAUYWV010128169.1 coordinate 10,713, forward strand.
TCTATATATTTCCGTTTAATAATCTTGAAAATAAAGAATTAAATAAATTATATATAAATAATAACTTGAATTTAATAAATATTATAAAGAATACTACAAATAAATACAAAAAATCTCTAAAAAGTCAATACTACAGCTGAGAAGATTTCAATAAATACTATAAAAAAAGATAAAATAATAATCATAATATAAGTTTCTTCCATATTAACATTAGAAGTATTGGTAAAAATTATGGCTAACTTCTTGCTTTATTTAATTGTTTGGACTGCAGATTTGATGTCATTATTTTATGTGAGATTTGGAAAAATAATGATATAATTTTTAAACAATTCCTTGATTATACAACTTATATTAATTATCTAGTAAATAACAAAGTAGATGGTGTAGCTATTCTGATCAGAAAATTAATTACACATAAATTCTTAAAGGAGTTTGCTAGTAACCATCAGCAATATGAAGGAATGGGGATTGAATTATAGAAACCAATAAAGAAAGATTCATAATTTTAGGTATCTATAGACATCCAGGTAAAGACTACAAAGATTTTACTAAGTACATCAAAAGGATAAACAATAA
>JAUYWV010128180.1:0-11287 GCA_032274565.1 Nematoplana nigrocapitula
ATGGTATTCCGTGAAGGTTGGGCCGTTTGGTTAAATTGCGACCACCCTTCTGAGGGTATCGCTTGGGTGAGGGCTGGTATCTACCTCTATTGCATGGCAATCACACAGCCTCATCTGTGGGGTACTAAACGGTTTAACATATCTTCTGAGACACTTTATACATCCAATTTAGATGTATCTACCGGCACAGAATTTCTGAGAGTATTCCATGTCGGTGGACCCGTATCTGATGGAGCTCAGGCTCCCCCGACGAGACACGATGAATAACAACAACAGGGACAACACAGTCTCCAACCTCCCCGTGGTGTGTTGTAGAACCTCGAAGGACTATGGAATTCAAGGGACGAAGGAGACGATACCTATTTGTCCGATGGCCACACGGGTTTTTAGGGAGCTGGGGTGCGACCCGGACGTGTACCTCCAGCTACGTCTGATAAGATCCGGGGATGTGGAAGAAAATCCAGTACCCAGATGTGGGGTGTGTGGCAAAACAGCGAGTGGTAGAGGACCAAAGTGTGTGAAGTGCAGTAAGTGGACTCACCTGAAATGTAGTGGGATGAAGAGGGAGGAATTCTACAAGAGAGAGAAAGAAAAGGATGTGATTGGTAAGTGCTGTAGAGTGGAAGAATTGAAGAGGGAGGATGTCAAAAAAAGAGAAGAAGAAAGAACAGAAGGCTGGTGTGAGGAGGGAGTGTGCATAAAGTGTGAGAGGGTGATCAGGGAGGGACAGGACGGGGTGAAATGCGAATGTTGTAAAGGAATGGTGCATAAGAAATGTAGCGGAAAAAGCAGATGGACAGAAGACAAGAAAAAATGGGAATGCGGAAAGTGGTAGAATAGAGGGGAGATGGACAAGAGTGAGGAGAAGGCCAAAGTAAACCGCACAGGAGGGGGAATGTGTTGAGATTGCAACACAAAGCTAAGAATGGGACAAGAAGTAGAATGTACAAATGAAAAAGAGTGATACATATCAAATGTGCAAAGTTCGAAAGTAGAGGAAGAGCGATGAAAAGGAGGGAAGACTGTGAGTGCAGACATTGTGTAGAAGAAAGAGAAATGAGAAATAAAGAAGGTTACGCTTTCACGGAGGAAGAAAAACTGAGAGATACGAGAGTGAAGGGGAAGGAGAAGGAAAGCCTGAAGGTTCTACAGTGGAATTGTGATCACATGTTGGCAAAGGCGTGTGAGCTAGAAAACTTATTGAAAGAGAACGAGATCGATATAGCGTTATTGCAACAGACCAAGTTGAGAGCAGAAGATGGAGAAGTGAAAGTGAAGGTATATGAGGTCATCAGAAAAGACAGGATACGAGAAGGTATGGAAAGGTATACGAGAGGAGGAGGCGTAGCAACCCTGGTCAAGAAAGGGATAGCTTACCAACAGATGAAAGTGGATGCAGAATTGGAAAAGGAGGTATATAAATGTTATGCGTGAAAATTTTTACTGACAAGGAGGAGAAGTGGAAGACAATGAACGTGCATATACCACCAGAGGGTAGCGTGAAAGCAGAGATGGAAAAGATGAGTAAGGCACCGGGCAAAGAGAATGAGAGATGGTTAATAGGAGGAGGTTTCAACGCGCACCATCGCATGTGTGATAATGTGGGCAGAGAGGACGATAGAGGCAAGAAAGTGGTAGATTGGATGGAGGTGAGAAGGATGATGGTGATAAACGGAGGAAAGACTAGTAGAGTGGAAAGAAGCACAGATAGAGAAACAACACCGGATATCTCGATGTGTTCTGAGGAATGGGCAATGCGACGGGACTGGTAAACCAGAAAAGAGAGAATGGGGTCAGATCATGAACCAATCGTAATGACGATGGATGAAGGGAAAGTTATCTGCAAGAGCAGGAACGTAGTGTGGGATTGGAAGGCAAATTGGGAAGGGTTCAAAGAGAGTATGTATAAAGATATGGAGTCACTTGAGTGAGAAGGGAAAACACTAGTAAGATGGAAAAAGAAATGAGAGAGTGCATACTGAAGAATGCTAAGATTCATATATGAAAGAAAGTGATTAAAACCAGAAATAAAGAAGTATTGAATGAGGAGATAAGGGAAAAAGAGACAATCTGAACGAAGGAAATGAAGAGGATAGTGAGAAGAGTAAAGAAGTGAGCAAGAAGATCGAAATGTTGATAAGAGAGAAAAAGAGGAAGAAATGGAGAGAAACTTTGGACAATGGAGCGTATATGACAAATAAGTGGGGTGTAATGAAAGGCATCAATAAATGCAAGGAAATGGAGAAGAAAGAAGTAGAAGTGCTGGTGTACAATGATAACTTCAATAGCGAAAGCAGAAGCGTTTGCCAGTGGATGTGCGGCTGTGAGCAGATATGCGATTCCAAAATTACATAGAGGAATAGAAGGTTGCTCAACAAAAGAGGAAGAATGAGTAGAGGACGAGCAGAATAGTGAGATGAGCCTTGAAGAAATGAAAGAAGGGCTTAGGGAAATGCGTGAGGGAAAAGCAACGGGACCAGATGATATCCACCCACAACTTCTTAAGAGTCTTCCATATACAGCTATCGAGAGGATGAGAACAATATTCAACGCATCACTGAAGACGGCAGAAGTGCCTCAGAACTGGAGGAGAGCAAGAATTATATCACTACTGAAAGCGGGGAAAGATGCCGCAGCTATAGGATCGTATAGACCTGTGGCTTTAGCATCCTGTATTGGTAAATGGTTTTAAAGAATACTGGCAAACAAGATCAGATACCAGATGGAGTAGAGCGAGAAGTTGAGTGATTGGCAGGCTAGGTTCAGAGTGGGAAGAAGTGTGGAAGACCAACTACTCAGACTGACGCAGGATATACTGTAGCTGATGGATTACAGGAGAGAGAGAAAAACGATACTGGCGCTTTTTGTCTTTGCAAGAGCTTACGATAAGGTATGGAAGGATGGTTTGATTATGAGATTATGAAAACAGTAAGATTTCGGGATTGACAAGATTGACCCGCGTGTCTCTGCAAGGAAGATGGCGTAAGGAGCACCGTTTTGAATAAGGACTGCCACAAGGAGCAGTGTTATCGTCATTGTTATTCTTGGCCTTCATCAATGACCTGCTGGAAGAGGTAGCAGAGGCGGCAAAGGTGAGCGGATTTGCGGATGACCTGGCTGCGTGAGGAAAAGGAAAGAACATGAGGAAGATCTAAGAGAATATGAAGAAAGCGACTGGGATAGTCTGGAAATGGAGTAAGAAATTATTCATGGTGGTGAGTGTTTAAAAGTGCTCGGTGACTCTTTTTTCGATGGATACTAAAGACAAATAAATGGAAAGTATTAAAGTGGAAATGGACGCAAAAAAGTTAAGAACGGAAAAGGACCCGACATTCATTGGCATTAAGTATGATTGAAGACTGATGTTCAAAGAACACTGTGAGAAGACTATTGAGAAGCCGAGGCAAAGAGTTAGGTTGATGAATGCGCTAGGGGGTAGAGACGGGTTGGAGTAAGGAGCTGATGAAACAGATGTACATTGCTTGTGTAAGATCAGTGTTACTCTACGGAGCGGTGTAATGGACACCTTGGTTGGGCAAAACACTTTGGGGGAAGTTGGAGGCAGTTCAGAGAGAAGCAGCTAGAATACTGACGGGAATGGTGGTAAGTTCGCCGGGAGAAGCAGTGATGGAAGTAGCAGGGCTAAGAGAATTGAGGATGGTGGCACAAAGTAAATAGAGGATAGAGTATGAGAAATGCCTGAGAGTAGACGAAAAGAACACAAGGAGAACACTAGTAAAGAATATAGTTAGACAAAGACTGAAAAAAGAAGGATGGAGGAAAAAATACGTCAAGAATGATGAGTAACTGGGAAGATGGAAGGGTTGGAAGAAGAGAATTTCTGAAAATGAAGGCACTTTTGGAAAAGAGAGTGGAAATGGAAGTGGAATGGGTCGGAAAAAGGTCTGAAGACGTGGAGGAAAATAAAAAGAAAGCAATCGAGAGACTGAAGAAGGACAAATATGTATGATGTGATCATCTAAGTGTATACATACGGGTCGGCGAAAGAAGGAAGACACGCCTGGGGAGCAGGATGTGTAATTACGAGGGGGGACTGCGAATCGCTGGAGGTTAATAATATTGAAGTGCCAGCAGGGACCATTTGTTCGTCGTTCCAGGCGGAAATGACAGCAATGAGAGAAGCAATGGATTGGTTAAACAACAACAAAGAGGAATGGAGAAAAGCCAGAATTGTGTCGGACAGTCAATCGAGCCTCAGAGCCTTGGAGAAGAGGAGGGGAAAGAACAGAAACAAACTTGTGGACATAGTGAAGGAAGAAATGATTGGAATGAGAGAAGAGGGATAGAAGATTGTGCTAACGTGGGTACCAAGCCACTGTGGGATTGAAGGGAATGAGTTGACCGATTAAGCGGCAGAAAGGGCCACATTTCTTAATCAAGAAGGGGTGATGTGCAGTTATGACGGGATGAAAAGAAGAGTGGGAGCTTGTGAAGATAAATCTGAATGGAACGAAAGATCAAAGAAGATGTACGGAGAGAAGAGAAGTGATAAGAGCTGGAAGGTGGAAAGAGAATGGCGCAGAGATGAGGCGGTGAGCATGGTGAGATTCAGGTGTGGTCATTCGCTAGAGTTGGGTGGTTACGGGAAGAGAATAGGCTTGACAGCGGATGGAAAATGCAGAAGATGCGGAGAGGAAGAAGAAGATGTGGAGCATGTGTGGAGCTGTGATGTTGGGATGGAGATCAAGAAGGAGTTGGGCCTGGAGGAATTGAAGGATGCGTGGAAGAAACCTGGGGCGGCAAAGAAGTACTGGGAATGGTGGAAGGAAGTACGGCTCTAGTAGGGATGACGACGACTACAGCAGTACTGGCCAGTTGATGACAACTGTTTGCTGTTTTTGGGGCACATAGGTTTTATTCACTTAGACAGTGGAAGCCAATTTATGGGAAAGGACTTTGACAATCAGCTTTTGGAAAGGGGAATCTCTCATTCTCCTATCTCGCACCATATAATCTGATATGTAATTGGCAAACAGAATGCTATAATGGTATTATATGGAAATCAGTACAATGCATCCTCATTCCCATTGTCTCCTATCTTGTATATAGGAATCTGTGCTGCCAGGAGCCCTTGCTGCCAATAGAAGCCTAACTTGTATAACTTTATTAATGAAACTCCCCACTCTAGACTATTTTATTTCCAGTGGCTATTGGTGGGAAGATATGGGTACATGAATTGAAAATACAAGTATATAAAAAGAAGACCCTCTGGTTTATTCTGAAAGGATTATCCAGGTGTAATTAACCCATTATTTGCCAGAATTGAAATGGAAAATGGTAGAATCAACACTATATCTATACTGCACTTGTCTCTTGGAAGCTCTGACCAGGATGCTGAAAACCCCTCAACAAATTCTACTACAGTATGAGAATCATCAGCTGGATAGTAACCAGAATCTATTTCCACAGTTGCCCAATAAGACAATGCTGGCAGACAATCAGGCTAAAGTTCCCTCAAAGCAGAATATCCACCAGAAATAGCACCAGCCCAGATCAACCCACCTTCTGAAGAAGAACCTCAACCTGATATGATCAATGATACTTCTTTTTCACCATGGCTCATGAGAAACAAAAACTTCCGGTTTATTTATAGATTGTGGTAATCTTTTCCTTTTGGACCAAGGAAGAATGTAGTGAGATTCATTGATTAAACAGCAGGCTAATTAATTCTGTTTAATAAGTATATTTGAATTTCAATTTGTTTATTCCTAGTTAGATGTATTTAGTTTATGCTCTGTGTTTATTCAGCCTATATTCAGTTTATTAGATAAAAGCTTGATAAGCAAGTCTTACTATTTATTTTATAACAAGACACAAGGAAAGAAAAAAATCTATATTATTAAGCAAGCTACATGATTCCTGGGTCATTGGCTCGGTCGTGAACCCTTAAGAACATCTCATCTGATTGGTCAGTTTGCTGACAGAGAGAGAGAGAGAGCAGATCCAGCACAACTTGATTCTCTCACTCACTCACACATGCTTCTCTTGGTGGTGGACTAAACGTCGAAACGGAACATGCTTCTCTTGGTGGTGCACTGAACATCGAAGCACACCATGCTTCTCTTGGTGGTGGACTCAAAGTCAAACTGGACCCTGGTTTTACTGGTAACATGAAACCAAATCAATGAAAACATTTCAAATTTTCATTTAGATCGTTTTGGTTTGGTAAAAAATGTTAAATGTAAATTGCAACCACAGTGGTTTGATTCCTTTTTGTTTTTGGACTATAACGAATCTACTGATTTGGTCATTTGTTCAATCTGTCAGCAAGCAAGTGCTGAGAATAAACAGTCTAACAGCAAGGCCGATCCTGTATTTGTCTCAGTTGGATTTTTAGAATCATGCCTCTACACAATCACACAAAGAAGCAGTTGACCGTGTAATCAGTTTACTGAAGCAAACCAAGGACATTTCAGAGTATTAACGATTCATATGCTTCTGAGGTCAGTGAGAACTGCCGTCTATTTACTATCATTTTGGAATGCATTCTATTTCTTTCTCATCAAGGATTACCTTTGTGAGGCGATGGGGATGAAATGGATAGTAATTTCTTGCAACTGTTGAAACTTCGTTGCCAAAACGATCCAAAAATGACTAAATGGTTGAAGAAAAAACAATAAATACACAAGTAAGGATATCCAGAATGACTCCGTTACTGTCGAACAAATGGTGGTGGTCCTGAGATGAGTTGATACTAAATTTAATGCTTTCGAAGAATTTATTGGGCTTTATGAGTTAGAAAACATGTGTTCAGACACTATTGTTGCAGCTGTCAAGGAAGTACTTTTCCGTCTTGATTTGCCATTTTCCAAGTGTCATGGTCAATGTTATTATGACAGAGCCAGTAGCATGGCAGGTTCAAAAACCAGGGTGTCAACACAGATATTGAAATTTGAAGAAAGAGCGCTTTTTACCCACTGTTACAGGCGTTCACTAAACTTAGCAGCCAATGACTCTGTAAAAGAAGTTAATGTTGTAAGGGATGCGCTAAAATTTTTTGCAAACTGGTCAAATACTCACCTGGATGGGAAGCACTCTTTGACAAAATAAAATCGGAACTTGCTCCTGGAAGTCCATGTCTCCGCATTTTATGTCCAACCAGGTGGACCATTCGTGCCAAAAGCCTTCAGAGCATCTTAACAAATTATGCCATACTGTTATTAAACCTGTGAGATGCCAGTCTCAAATATGTGAAGGAATCAGAGGTTCAAGCAAGAGTGCTTGGAGTTCAGGCGCAAATGTAATGTAATGTATAAGTAAGTACAAGAACTGCTAGTGAAAGCATGCAATGCTGTTCCATATGACAAGGAGTTCGAAGAAGTCACTAATTTCAACAAAGAGTTTCGTCGAGTTCAACTTGAGACTATAAGTCATCAATTTGTCGAACAGCATCCTGTTTCATTTTGCGATATACTTAACTTTTTCTTAGACATGTCATCAAGAAAATTTTGTAATGAACTGTGCACTGTGTTCCAACTGATAGTGGTGATGCCTGCCACAAATGCATCGAGTGAGCAGTCATTTTCAGCTGTCAGGAGAATTACAAAGCTATCTTCAGACAACGATTACGCAATGTAGACTAAACAACATCATGATGGTCTACAATAACAAAGACAAAGCTGATGGAATAAATATGTGTGACATTCTTAGGAGGTTTGTGAAAAATCATGACTGTCTCACCTCAATTTTCGGTAAAATTTCTGATTAAAAACTTTTTCTGCAGACATTGTATTGGCACTCATGATGGTGTAAATTTATGTACAGTATTTAATCCCATGTTATATCTTGTTTTGCATAGAGTAGAAAAAAGTACAAATCTCTCTATACTTATATATTATCTTTTATCTTATGACTAAAATGTTATTTTACTTTGTTTTTATCTCAATGTGTTTCCTTATCAATTTTATCAGTTGAATGTTCCATTTCATCAAATATCCCATATTTTGTTTCCTTTTTATAAACATGTTATATTAAAAAACATAGCAGAGCCAGAAATGTACCTATTTGTATAATTATTATTCATAATCAATTTCAATGTACCTATATAAATAATAATTTGTGATTGAATGCTTACAATACATTTCTATAATAAATTGCATGTCCTTCTGTTTTTTAAAAAAAGTTTTGATTTTCATACAAATAGCAACATTAACATTAGAATCTTGTGTATAAGAATTAAGAGAGAGAGAAGCAAAAGAAGCATTTAGAAGACAAGGTAATAGTAAGACCTAAACTCCACAACAACCAGAGACCCTTCATAGCCCAATACATTTGTAAAATAATAGTTTAACTATTTGTGGAAAAATGTAGACAAACTTTTAAGAAGGAAAAATTTATCAAAAGTGCCCTTTTATCAAATAGCCGACTAATCGAAATTACCTTCCTCCAGGCCTGCAAAAACCTTTTCTCGAATCATAGTCAATTTAAGAATACTCATGCATGACTGACATAGATGTCATAGGATACCAGCGATTATGTCACAAACAGCTGTTCATCTCTTTGATTAGCCGATATCCGCTAGCTGTGTGGTTTGAACTATGTATGTTGGCTCACACTCCACAGCATTTAAACTCTTTTGGCAAGCGAAGCTGCAATGGGTTTTTATTTATTTTAGAAGTTTAACATCAGCTTAGGGAATATATTTCATAGACTAGTTTATATCATAATATAACAATTATAGATATTTAGCATAGAAAGTTTCTATAAAAATTTTATAATAATTAATAAAAATATGAAAAGGACATAAAATAGTAAAGAACAAATACAAAGTTCATGATTATAAATAATAATAAGTATCTTATGTATTATTAGATATATGGTCAGAATTGATATAATGTTACTTTATAATGATATTGAAAAGTGGTGAACTATATCACTATCAAAAAATATAGACTGAAATATGTATAAAAGTTAATAAAATCAAAAGGAATATTGTAAAGAAGTACAAAAAGTCATGTAATATTTATTTTCTAAAAAGAAATATCAAATTCCAGAGATTCTAGAAATTAGAAAGATTCCAGATTTACCAGGTAGATGATGAAATTTCAGGCAAATGGATGTCTGTGTGAATGGTCAAGTGTCAACCAATGTCAGTATGGGACTAGTTGGTGCACAACTGGTTGCCAAATTACTATGGACCTTTCCTTGGATACTACCATGCTCTTGCTATCACAGATTTCTATTTAAAGAAACTTGAAGATTTTCTACAAATGTAGCTGACTCCCCCTTTATTATAAAGGCACTATTTTTGGGCTTGTTTGGTAGTTTCCAAACATTTTTTATAAACTATCTTCAAAACATGTGCTGTTTTTTAATGTATTTAGTTTTTCTATGTATATTTCCCAGTGTCTTTATTTTGTTTTCCTATATCTATTCCTGGTATTTTTCACATCATTTATCAATAATCTACCGAAAAAGCTCCTATATTTTTACAATCCTACCTTTTGAAATTTATGTGGCAGCAGACTGAGAGCTATGGCCAGGATCTATTTTAGAATCTCTTGGAACATATTTGTGAAGTATACCCACTTCTGTGACTTTTAGGGCACCACTTACTTAATTTAATTAATGCTGTTTTTGTATGACTTTTTGTGTTTTCTATTCTGAAGTCCTCGGTAAATTTATTTTTTATTAAAAATAAATTTTGGAATTTCAAAAGGACCCTACTACGTTGCTGACAGTTGGTAATGTAGCTCTAAGGAATCTAGGTTGCCAATACCAGTTTTCAGTTGAATATGCATAAATGTTTTACATAAAATTAAATAAATAAAATAATACATTTCTACTAAAAAATTAAATGATATGAAACACTATAATTAATATTAAATTGAGGTTGAGTTTTGGTTCAGTTAAATTTATTAATATAGTCATAGACTGTAAAAGTTTAAAAAAATCTTCGCCAACCGAAGTCAAATCCAGGCCACCTGGGTGAAAGCGAGGAATCCTAACCAATGGACCATGGTGGAGATAAAAATTTGTGCTGTTACATACCCTTATATCAATTGACAATGCACAGATGATAAAATATTATTTATATCAAAACTATTGAAATATAATAAATATTTTCAAGGTAAAAGAATGTAATATAATTGGTAGTACATACCTTTTTATGCATATTCAACTAAAATCTGGTATTTGGCAATGTACCATTCTTAATTTGGGAAACCGACTGTCAGCAATGTAGATTCCAAAGGTGTACATTGTTGACTGTTGGCAATGTAGACACTTCATTTCAAAAAAATGTAGGGGAACTACCGAAAAAGAGCCTGTTTTTGTCTAATTGACTAATTTACCTGGTCATTTCTTAGAATGGGAAGACAAATGACTATAAACCATTTCCAAAAAAATTTCATGCTAAAACAAAATTGGCACTTTTCCGGTAGTTCCTCTGCATTCATAACAAACTATATAAACAACCATATAAGAATAATTTTAAAGGGTTATCATTAGAGTTCCGTGGAAAGAAATGTTAGTGTATCTAAACCAGAGTGTTGAAATACTATCTGTGTTTACTTTAGTTTACTTGTCAACCACCCTATGGCCATATTTGTTTTAAAAAATTTTTCTTCTTTCGAGTTTCGAGTCCTTTCAGGCTTCTGGTGACCGTATGAACAAAGTCCCTTCAGCCAGTAATGTAAATATCTATTGATTTAAATATACCAACATTTCTTTCCACATAACTCGGTTCTTTTTTGTTATTTACTACACATTCATAACAAATTGTACAAAAAAACATATAAAAATGACTTTAATTGCTTGAAGGGATATCTTTTAGAGTTATATGGAAAGAAATGTTAGTGTATTTAAAACAATAGAATAGAGGTTTATATTATTGCCTGACCCTTGAGTGAAGTTACATTTGACTATATGCAGTCGCAGAGCTGGAAAGGACATGACGGAACTTAGAAGAAAAAATTTTCAAATCAAATATGGGGCAGCTGACAAGCAAACTAAATCAAACATAGATAGTATTTTAACACATTTCTTTTCATAGAATTCTAAGTCTAATGAACCCTTCAAGGACAAGGTCATTCTTATATCATGAATTCTATATGTCGATAATATCGACATATAGTAAATTTTCACTATATGTTGATAATTATATACCTCAATGTAAATTGATTTAGGGGTATGTAACAGCGCCATCTTTCAAATTCCATAATGGTTTAGCGGTTAGTATACTGGCTCTCACCGGTCCTAGGTAGCCTAGGACCAGGTGGACCAGTTTCAACTCCCGGTCTGTCTAGGAAAATATTTTTTTAATTTT
>JAUYWV010128191.1:0-11285 GCA_032274565.1 Nematoplana nigrocapitula
CAGATTTTGTCAACTTTTCCACAGATTTTGTCAACTTTTCAACAAAAATTCACTGCGCCAGAGTTACAAGCTGCGCCAGAAGCGCAACCGCCCTCAAACAATCCTAGATTTTGTCAACTTTTTACAAGAAAGTTGTCAACTTTTCCCAGATTTTGTCAACTTTTCCCAGATTTTGTCAACTTTTCCCCAGATTTTGTCAACTTTTACCGGGGGGGGGGGGTCCAACTTTCTGTCCATTTTGTCAACTTTTACCAGAAAGTTGTCAACTTTTCCCCAGACTTTGTCAACTTTTCCCCACATTTTGGCAACTTTTCCCCACATTTTACAACTTTTCCACAGATTTCCAAACTTTTCCCCACATATTGCCAACTTTTACCCCCCCCCCGGGGGGGGGGTGCGCCAGAGTTACACGCTGCGCCAGAAGCGCAACCGCCCTCAAACAACCGCCCTCAAACAAGTGCGCCAGAGAGGACCCTTCTCTTACTACTTACGTTCCAGGAGAAAAAGAAGGGGTAGACCAAAGTACCACAAAAATAGAACTATTAATGAGGTGTTTGGTGTACAAAGGAGCAAGCCAAGAGAATGACAGAAAATGAGGAATAATTCCTGCTGACTTAAGAGAAGTCACACGCTCTTTCAAGAGAGAGACAGACAGGCAGACAGGCAGGCATACAAAAAGAGAAGGGGAAAGAGAGAGAGAAACGAAAGAGAGGGAGAGAGAGAGTGGAGGGGTACATATAGAGGGGGCGGGGGATAAGAGAGGAGAGAGGGAGAGAGAAAGATAGAGAGAAAAAGACAGAGAGAGAGAGAGAGAAAGAGGGGGGGTGAGAGTGAGAATAGGTAACTCTTTTATCAGCAAAATTCAGAAAAGCATTAACAAATAATTGTAAAAGTGCGTATATATCTAACAACGGAGAAAGTTCACCGGATCATGTCAATTTATTAGCGCAATATAATATCCTTATCAAAATCAATCTCCCAGATTACATATAGTCGATGTAGTGGAGGTCATGGACATGGCGGAACAGCGCTCTCAAAGATTCCCCGAATACTGCTTACTGTATTTCAGTAGTATTTTCACGCCACAGATGATTTATGTGGCATTCACTTACCATCACTAACGACTTTGTGTAGCAGTTTGTGTATTGGAGCGTATATTGAGATTTTTGTCTGTTCCAGGGAAACCAATTCAGTGCTGGGTGCCTCAAGAGTTCACCAAATCGTGGGAGGAGTATGCGGAAAATCTGTGCTGGGTCTCCAACACCTATTTCCTCCTTCCCCACGAGAATGTGCCCGATGACGACTTTGAGTTGCACAAAGTGCGCTATATCGGCTATTATCAGTGGGTAGCCATTGTACTCGCCGGACAGGCGATGTTGTCCTGGGTGCCGCACATCCTCTGGCGTGTCGGATCCAAGCGGCTGCCTATTCTCTTCAACTCGGCCAAAGAGGCCTCCATTGCCGATCGTGAGCGGCGCCAGAAGGCCGTCGCCTGTCTGGTCGCCTGTTTGGAGGAGCATTCAGAGGCCCATACCCGCTATCGGCGAATCAAGGGCATTTTTAACAAGTGTCTCTGCGGCGTTCCCTACGGGGCCCGTCTGACTTTGCTCTTCTTTTTCACCCGGGCCCTCTTCGTGCTCAACTCGGTGGGCCAGATCTACATGATGAAGCGTTTCATTGGCACCAACAATACCATGTTCGGCGTCCAGGTGTTCAGAGATTTGATCACTGGACGCGACTGGGAGGTGTCCGGACACTTTCCCCGCGTCACATATTGCACCATCAAAGTGCGCAAAATGGGACATCTTAAACCAGCAAGGTGAGTTTTACTGTTTCTCTACATAGTTTTAATAAGGCAATTTATGAATGCATATCATTTGAGGACTAATCCACGTGCACCTTCTCTCGGTGAAATTAAAACTTTAGTCAGCTGCTGAAATTGAAACTGTGCTATTAATAGTCAATGATATGAAAACCATAGTTTATGAGTTTCAAAGAGTAACGTGATTTAAATTTCAAATTAAAGTAAACAAGAAAATCTCATACACTTAGCTTTTTTCCACTGCTTTTCTGTTGTCTGGCATTACGCACCCCATAATGTGTAGTCAACCATTGCCTATTGGAGAAAATACTATAGCAGTGCTAATCAGGAATTAAAGAGGAAACACAATCATGGTACACGTGACAGCAAATAGCACCGTACAGATTTTGTTGAGAAAAAATAAATTCTGGACTGCACGCGAGAAAGACAAAATCTCCAAGCATGAAATATGACACTGCCTATGGTACAGGTAAACGAGACCATTCTTCACCGAGAAAATGTGGTGGTTCGTTCTTCAAGAAAGAGTGCTGCCTCCAAATATTTGTGCAGAGCTTTGTTTTTGGCAGGCTATTGTGAAATTTTATGGATATGAGAATTTCATTACACTGACAAATGCGTCATTTTCAATCACCAAAGTTTTAATTTTAGTGAGAAAAGGTGTATTTTAAAAATAAACATTTCCAAGTTACACTATTTTAGTAGACCTCCCCTTTCTTGAAAACGAAAAAATAATAAGCTAACATACATTAATTTGTTCTATATCCGAGTAATTCGTTCATATGTTGAAAATGACAACAGCATGACCGTGGATGCACCCACAGAGAAATATATTTTTTCTGAAAATTGTCCCTGTCTTCACCATCTTATCACGATTTCAGTCGTCCATCCTCTGCCTTAAGATATCCGAACCTTTCAGTTTGTTTCAGAGTTGGTTATATACGAGCTGTCCTAGGCCGCCGTATCATAGCTGTGCTCTTCTCTGGGCTAATCTCCATTTACGAACTTTTACTGTCTTTGTAAATCTCTTCGTAGTGAATTCATGAATTCTTGTAGTTTATTGTCATTTGCAAAAAAATATGTCAATGTTCTTTGCACACCAAAATATGTAAACCTCTTCCTTGTATAACGCCTCAGTCAAAACAATCTAGCTAATGCAGTCATCATTCTTTCAAGAAGTATGCTTGTCGGACTCCGACACTCTGAGATTGCAGTCATTTATTCCTTACGAAAATTATGTATGTTATTTTCTCTTGGTAAAATAGCGCATTAAAAATATATCGAATGATTATTAATGTTTTTAAAGTCCGTCTAATGGTAATGTAATTATTGTTTTTTGTACAAGATATAAATCAGAAAGTAGTCCTCTTAATGATGAAGAAATATCAATGCAAAAAGTCGTAAAAGTTGGGCAAATAGCCAACTGAAGGAAACCAATGAGAAGGTGTCTTTTCCTTATAAACAGAGTAAAAAATAAAAATATCAATTAATTGTCTATAGGCATTGCCATGCCGAGCACTTACTGTACATCGATTCGCGGTCAATAAAAAATCTTAGCAGAAATACTTTATGGATCGGAGCCTACTGTAGCTTAATAAAGATAACTAAAATCGTAGAAGTACGCTGAAAGACATCTTCAGAAATTTAGACGATTGGATGGATCATTTGGAGGCCAAAAATTGATTATTGTTTTTTTTGTTTTTTTTAAAACACCCATTTGTCGCATTTTAAACAAAATTTTATTCACAAAAGCCAGAGATTTAAACTTTCTTAATTCACTTAATTTAAACTAATAATAAGTATATTTACCTACGCATCAGGGATCATCTCTCCGTCTGTTGTGTCAGTAGGACTCTGGTAAACCCTTAACGCTTCCAGAGAGC
This sequence comes from Nematoplana nigrocapitula, assembly GCA_032274565.1. NCBI lineage: Eukaryota > Metazoa > Platyhelminthes > Proseriata > Nematoplanidae > Nematoplana > Nematoplana nigrocapitula. The sequence continues at coordinate 3,703 of JAUYWV010128191.1, forward strand.
GCTGCCCTGTAACTTCCTGAACATAGTAGACTCTATGCGTCTAAATAGTCAATATAATAATTTTTTAAATCTATAATTTAACCAATATTTCGATGCAACACAATTTTTAATACATAATGAGGGTTTAATAGTAGTTTAAGTTCGATAAATATTATTTTTCTATTTGAGTACAGTATATGGTTGAATGATTTACAAGGAAATTAAATTGTGAATTCTTAAACAAATGAAGTTACAAGAAAAAGATTTGCATACGTTACATAGTAAATTTGGCCAAAATAAAATAACAAGCATCGCAATGGTTTCTGCTTTGATTTTGCTGTTGTGTTTCAAATACAGTATTTAATTATACGATGATATTTGAAGTTTTTATACAAAACTATTGATTATTCACCAAAAGATATCAAATTTAAACTGAGACAAAGGATGAAAGGCGACGTCATATGACGTTTCCTGAGGAAACATGAACAGTTGATCAAAAATAACTATAAATATAAATATAATAATCTATGAAAGAAGGGTACATAAATGTTCCAAGAGATGAAATTTGTAGAACAATTGCACTAAAAGGAATTAAATTATAACTTTGCAGTGTAATTAAAAATTCGATGATTGCTAAACAATACAAAGAAGCAAGAGAATAATATAGATTGTTCTATTAAACAGTGCATTTTTTAACATAACATTAGATATAAATATGAAACAGTTGGCATTACAGTAGATAGTTAAACCTATAGACATGTAGAAAAATATAGTGCATCAGATATAAGCTAGATGTATATGTGTTTTCGTTGAATTTCTATTGGATTAGATCCAAGGGCGTCGATCTGTTTTGAAAATTGGGGGGACGGAACTGGTGAAGCATTTTCGCCTTTCGCCATTACACCTGATAATTTTTTGAAGAAGATACGTTGATCATTTGCACGATCAGTATGTTTTAAAGATTTATAAATTTAGAATACATACAATACAAAATAGCATACTGTAATACGCAAGTAATATAATGTAGCAAGCTGAAACATAATTCTGAATAAACTGGGCGAACACTGTTATGAGTCATGGTACAAACAATGTTTATGCTTAAGAAACACAAAAATAAACAAACATCACACATTCAAAAGTTACCAGACGTTCCCATCTAAATTTACGGACACCGTGCAAATTCACGCGCCAGGTCAAGTATGTCCACCCCGTCCAGCACAGACTGCTAAACGTTGCACACCACAATGTGGTTGAGACGCTGCTGAGTCATAGTGATCCGCAGTCATGTTTTCATCCTCCTTAGTGCACTGAAGGACCATTCAGCTTCACATGATGAAACCCGGACACAACAGCAGAAGACGCATCAACCACTCGACCTAGTTGAAGACCTGCAGCACATCTCGACTCATATGGGCGCCAAAGACCTGCCGTGTAGGACTGGTGTATGGCGATGGCGTCAAGTATGCCAAGCTCAACAGAAAAGAACAAGTCTTTTTGGCACAGCTTCGAGGAGGACACTGCATGACGCTGGCCGCATACAAGAGAATTGTTGACCCTAGTGCGGACCCTCTGTGCACTAGGTGTCGTGAGGCTACCGAAGATCTGGAGCATTGGCTGCAAGAGTGCCCGTCTACGCTCGAACGTCAGGTGAAGAACTTTGGCACAGGCCCCGTTCCTATCTGCATTGGGAACAGAACCTATGGAGGCGAGCGCGTATGCTCGAAGAACCCTCCGATTACAGTACGCTTAGTGCGGCACACGACGACAATGGCACCAAGTGCGGTTAAAAAATTAGTCAACTGTATCCACAGACTCTCCCCGGGCAACTCAGTGTAATGGTCAACCACCGCTCCATCGATTTCCCCAGTCAGAAGCATTCTTTCCAGGGCGATGTACCTAGCCAGACCGGCGCTGCCCTTATCATAGCGATTCCCAAGCAGCCACATTGCAGTGTCCAACACAACATAGTACTCCTGATGGAAGTGCTCCTCTACTGAAGTTGCTTGGCTGGTGGGATTCGGTAAGGCAGGACAACTGGCTACAGCCCCTCTTACTCCACCAATTGGCTTGACATGTAGCAAATATGTAGCCAAACTGCAATTCATTGCGCAGCGACTGGAATTGGAGTTTGAGTTTCTCCACAGCTTTCATCATACCTGTCACTGTCACATCCGCTGGCTTGCAAGAACTGATTGATGTTTTTAAGGGACAATAGTACAACCACGGCAATTTTCAGCTCCAACACTATTCTTTCTGCAAGCGATCCAACAGGCTACCGCACTTGGCCGCAGTCTCTAGTCCAGACTCATCCTTCATGCGGTCGAGGCTATCCAGCACTACTGGGTATTGCGTCAAAAGGAGCTGTATAGCAGAACTCCTACACAACCACATCGTGGAGCAAATGCGACGCTATCTGATAACATTTTCTTCAACTTGCTAAAACTATGGTATAGCGACTCAACGCCCTGGACCCACTGCAGGGCGTCACGAACCAGTGGTGACGATTCCATGGCTGCCTGAGCTACCAAATTCGCGCAATATGCACTGCAGTGTACTGTTGGTGTAGGGCAAGTGGTTTCCCTTTCTTGATGATAGTCTACCCATTATGTGGCTCAGCCATAGGCATTATTAATTGATGTTGGAGAATCTTGTTGACTGCCTTTAAAGACTGTCACTTCGTCTGTTGTTAACAAACAGATAATAACACTACTGGACAATTAATAGTCACTGAGATGTTAATATCTTCTGATCCCATGATTAATTTTTTCCAGTATAGATAGACTGCACTTCCATGGGAGAGAGGGTATAATTGTGTTCTGGCCGCCGTAGCCTCGACGCTACAGGTGCCCCTGGGGCAATCATAGTTGTGGTAAGTAGACCCAATTGCGCATGTCAAACCCGTGAGCCTAATCTGAGTGAGCCACAACAATACAGTTGTGGTAGCGTCTCAGAGAAGTGAGACTGCCCGTAAGGGCGCATGGTTGATCCATGGCGCGAATAACAACAACAGCCTAATTTATATTGAGATGATCTATTCTATGCTTCAGGCGCCAGGATTCTATTGAGATAGTTTACGTAAAGAGTTAATAATAAAATCCGCATTTTACTATAATATAATGCACATCAGACGAAAACTAATTTTCAATGTACCAAGTTCAGGTAGAGATGAAAAGTGAATAAAAATATTTTTTGTTTTTATGCATCAAATTAATTACTCAACGTCTCTGCTTAAGTGGGGCACATTTGAATTTAGTGTAAATCTGATGACGCCTGGTGCGAAGGTTGAAAATGTTATTCTGATGAAATGCCGATTTTTTTTTTACTTTTTCATTTTTGGCCAAACATGTGTGTGTCAATAATATAGAAAAGCTCATTCAGTCGAGATGCTGCAAATCTTCGAAGAAAAGTCCATTACATGTCGTCTCGGTCTCTAATAGTCATTATTAATGCACACCTAATAGAAATCCGACAAAAATGCTACAAAAAGAATGTTAAATGCACTTGATTCATTGAATCAATTTTCAACAATTTCAAAATTATCTATTTTCCACACACTTCTTTCTATACTACGATTTGAATATCAATTGTTTGCTGATGTTGAGTCGGACTTTCAGCAAGTCACCCTCATTTAACCTTTGAAAACAATTATTCCACCATTTCCCAATGAATTGACATTAATTCGTGTCGCGGAACATCAAACATGAGCACTAAAAAGTGAATGGGATACGATCTTGTTTTTTAGTCTTCCAAGGTATTTATGGAGTTCGTTCCTGGTGAGGAGTGGGGGTCATTTTCGCAGAGACGGGGTGAGGAGCTGTCGATAAGCGGGGGGGGGGGGGTGGCTCCAATGTACATACTCTTCCTTTTTCCAATGCACACACAAGCACACACACACACAGCCATGTATTAATTACCCTGCAGTTAAGTCAATAAATTAATCCCTTTGAGAGAATAATCTATGCCTGATAAGAAATGGAAAACGGATGGGAAAAATATGACCCGGTTTTACGGAGGAGCGTAGTGTGTAGATGCCTCTCGAGGTCTCATGACGATCCTAATTGGTGGCTTATTAGTTAGCCATTGGGGATCATCCTAATTACTTAGCACAAGGCGAGAGAGAACCTGAAAGGCTGAAAAAAGAGGCTGAACTCCATTTGGGATTAATAAATTATTGGCTTCGCAGAACACAAAGTGACTGGCGTCGGGACTACGCAGCTGATTTTCTTCAGTCTAACTCTCCGACCCGAGCGCTCCTTCCCTCTCTTCTCTACACATTACTCCGCCATTCTCCCTCCTATCCTTGTACTCTGACAACAAATAAAATTGAAATCTATTGATATTTTTAAGTATAGATACAAACAGTACATATACAGTATAATCATCATTAGGTATCGTCTTCTATTAGAGGGTGACAACCATAACACGCTAATTGTTCCTGTTCTCAGCTTTACTTTTTGAAATCCCGATGCTTTTACTTCCGCTCTATTTCTTGATATCATCTCCCCAAGCTTCGCTTTGCCGACCTCTGTCCCATTTCCCTTCTATCATGCCTTCCAGAACCAAAACAGGTAGCTATCCTGAGGATCCTCTCATAACGTGTCTTGTAAACTCCATTTTTCTTTTATCAGTCTTTCAACGAAGTATTTCTTATTTCCAATCCTTTTCAAGACTTCTTGATTGGTCACGTTTTCAGTGCAGCTCATCTTTAGAAGTTTCTGTAACACCACATTTCTATAATCTTTTTTCTAAACGTCCATGCTTTGCTAGCATACCCTACTATACTGAAAATATGTAAGGTTTTAGTAATATATTTTTCAAGTTAAAGTTGATGTTACTTGTCAAGAATTCTTTAAATTCCCAAATGTCACTTTTCGCCTTTTCAACTTTTCTTCTTCCTTCATCCTCGCATTTACCATCCTCTGTAATCCAGCTTTCAGGGTATTTATATTCAGTCACGTGTTCAAAGTTCTTTGCCATCAACTTTGATTTCTCATTTTGTCTTTTTTGTCTAGTACCATTATTTTTGTCTTTTCAGCGTTCAGGTTCATTCCAAAATCCATATATTTTTCATTAAATGCATAAACCATTTGCTGTAATCCTTCCATACTATCTGCTATTAATATCTTATCGTCAGCAAATCTGATGTTATCAACATTTTGACCATTGATGTTTAACACATCACTGTTACTCAGAGCTTCCTCGGTTAAATATTCACTATATAGAGATTAAAGAGAACTGATGATAAAATAACAAAGGCTTTTCTTATACCTCTTCTTATCTTCTGTTTCTCCTTTATTTGTTCTTACTTGAGCCTTCTGGCTCCAATATAAGTCTGCTATTAATCTAGTTTCATGTTTTGGTATACCAGACCTTTTCATATAGCTTTTGCTATTAGTTTGATGATACCTACGCACTGTCTATACAGATGGTATACATCTTGTGTGCGTGTGTCACTTAATTGGGAGCGTGTTTGTCTTTCCTTCAAGTCTCAACGTTTCGATTTTTGTAGATTTTTATGCTATTTTGCACTAATGTTTAATGATAGTTTATTTAAAATCTGAAAGCATAATATGTATTTGATATAAACAAGGTTCGGTCTTTTGATTAGGTTGCATATCGATCGATTACTGTGGTAAAAATCGATTTGCTTTAAAAATGAAAATAACATTTTACAAAAGCAATTTGCATTTTTAAAGATCATCTAAAAATTTATATCTGAATCTCGTATGAACTTTTGTTGCTGAGTAATAGACAAATGTGTCATGTAGAATAAAATATGCAGAATAGAATTTGTTGTGTGTTGTCCGAAGCACGTGTTTATTCTACAGAGTCAGATTTTCTTTGAACCAATCAATTGAATACATGTATTGCAGTTATAAAACATAAATTAGAAAATTAGAAAAATTTCTGATAATTTCGAACCATAGAATATAAATTTTTAAATAATCAATTTTAAACTATACATAATTTTAGTGTGATCTGCCAGTTAAATATTGGTTAATGACAACCTCTTTTATAATAGTTCGTGTAGGGTATATCGTCGTTTTAAATGTTCGTCAAAAATCTGTATTCTACTGTATGTACAGTATAATAAATGCATAGTCCACAAATGCTAGTGTCAGTTATAGGCTTTATTGTCGGATTGATCCTAAAGATCAATTAAATCGAACAAATTTGAAGTTTCAGACTTTGAACATTGAACAGGCGACGCCGCATTTTGCGCCTCGCACTGTATATATAGTACATGTTTCCTTAGAGATTTACATTCATAAATCTTTAAACGTTTTTTGGTGTGCTTGTATGTAAAAAAAAACTTCAAACAGTACAGACCCTTCACCAGCACGCGTGACCTTGAAATATAATGCATAAGGATACACTTGCCATCGAGCCACTACTAACCTCCCTTGAGTGGAAGAAACGAGGAGACGGCAGTTGTTTATATTGGGTTAGATGATACTTCATGGAGAGCAGTTGCTTCTTAATGAGAGAAGATGAGAAGGAAATAGGGGCGGTCTGGTTATTACTCCTCCACCTTCTCCCATTCGATTCACACGTTAAAGTATCCAGCGGAAATTCCCCACGCGAATTGTGGCTATATGGGAAATTAGTGGAACAACTCGCGATAACTTTGAATTTTTCTTTCTCTCTCTCTCCTTCTTTTCCTTCGCACTCACGGTTTGTCTGGTGGATATTGCTGGTGGAATGAACGACGAACAAATATTATTTGCGCGTTTGTCCGTATGTCCCTATGCTTCTGCTGTGTGTTTGTGTGCAGTAATAGGCCGTCAAGATCTCGTTGAGAAGCTTCGCTCGGCCATCATGTAGTAATGAATGAGTTTTCTGCCAGAGGTCCGTTAAGCTCTCCCTGGTGACTGTAGCCGGTTTACCCAATCCTGTAGATGAGTGGCAATCGATGATAATTTCCGCCTACTTGAGTCGTGGACTTATTGCTGCCTTCTATTATTTGGTCGTAAAAAACGGACGGACGGACAAATATGTAATGTGGGACAGACTAGGAGGAGAAGTCGGAACAGGAATCCCCCGTCGTACAAATAGAGCCAAATCCTGCACTCCTGGTGCGATTTCTTCACTTTAATGTCTGCACATCACATGCCCATTTGCTATATACTTCTTCTCACCGTTGCTGCCCCCCCCCCCCCGCCTTACAATCACCAACCGACGCTACGAAACAAGTCGAAGCCCACAGAAGACGATTTGGAAGAAACCGAGGAGGAGGAAGAGGGGTGAAGTCACCGCTGACTACTGTTCTGCCTGTTCTTTGTCAGTCAGATATCGGGGGATTGTACGTCGTGGTGAAAGCGCGTTTCACCGGACTATCTCTATCTTCCCTGTTAATGAAGCGGTTAAAATGCCCGAATAACGGCTGACCAAACCAGACAAATTCAACTCCCTGTCATCTGTCGTCCACTCCCCTCTGACTACTCTGTACTCCCTTCGTCAGTCAACGTGCCCCATCATTTCGTACGCCATCCCCTTCGCGTTCCCTCTTCCTCTTCTGCTTCTTCTGTCCCCCACTCTCGTTTTGTTCGCAGACTGCTGGATTCTCGAGGATAATTTGAGGCATGTCGAGAATCAAAGAAATA
>JAUYWV010128202.1:0-11285 GCA_032274565.1 Nematoplana nigrocapitula
GGTTATGAGCTATTGATTAATTTCTGTCTATGCCAACAAATTGATGACGCTGTATAACAGTGTGGGCTGTGAGCTATATTAAAATTAGTTATGCGAAGAATTTAGCTATACAGAATAAGAAACTTTCGAATAATTTAATTCAAATAGTGTATTTCCATCTCATTTTCGTTATATTCAGGAAAAGGCATATTTACAGTATATTTGTATTACTATGAGAAGTGTCTTACAATAAGATCAACTTCAATGTATCGAATAATAAAAAAACAGTCAATTTCACGATACGCTATAGGAAACTCTGTTTTCCTCTCATGTGCAACATCATACTTCGCTTTCTTTTAAAACCCCCAAAAGACCTCAGCGTGCAACAAAATTGCTTCATTCGGATCATGGGGGTTCGGTCGAACCCCCCACTTTTACCAAAAATCTCACAGGCCGAAATGGTTAGTACTGTGCGGGGAAAACAAAGTCAGTAGCATTTATTCCTAATGATATTTTATTGTCATTTATATTAACATGCCGTGTAGAGCAGAATACAATGATTTGTTAAATTAGGGTCGTCAGAGTGCTATGACCACCACAAGGCCCATGCTGCATTAATATATGAGATTTTGGTAGATGAAGTCAATCAGTTGTTACAGAACGTCTATATCAACCATTTACGGTAAATGTTCGAAGATCTGTGATGCTCCTATCATGATCAACAGAGGCCGATGGCCAAGTTTCCGTAAAGGGCAAACCCTAGCCAGTTTTCAAGCATTAGGGAATCAAGAAGACATAAACGAAGTGTTGATAATATCGCAGATGACGGGGAGAGCAATCGCTGCTTGTTTATTCATGTGATGACAGAGTAATATTTTAGATGTCTTACTTGACTGATTACGTCCATCGTTAAAGCAGAGTTAAAACTAAATGCAGTGTCAGACATAATAAAAGAAGTCCCAAGTAGCATGGACAAGAAAATAAAATTAAAGACAACAATAAAAGTAAACGATGAAATATATTCTAGAATATATATATATATATATATATATTTAAGTGTCCGACAAGTCACTGATTTTTTCAGAACGGTTGGTGTGGTCTGGGCTACAGAACCAGTAAAGCGCATTCACCAATTCATGCGAAATCATCGTTTAGGTTATCTTTATTGATGGGAATGTGGTGGCGAGGGGATTGAACAAGGTGTGTATTGGTTCTCATTGCAGTTAAACAATAAAAAATTAAATAAGTTTCATAGAAAAAAAATAATTTTGTATTTGGAGCACTGACTAGTTAGCACTTCTCCCTGTATCCAAGTTTATATAATTCCAAAAAATGAAAAAGAATACAGTACAATCGTGCGAACAATTCTTTTTAATTCAGTCTATATACGTAGGTTTACAGGGGTCCCAATATCTACACAACGAGGTTCGAACTCAGGCATGTAGCATAATTGGACGTTATAAAACCTAAAACAATACTCTACCAACCCCTCTCAATACATAAGTATAACATATCGAAATCTCCTGAAATAATAAGTTTCCCGGTTATGTGAGACAACAATTTTGCACTTTGTGTTAGTGTTTGATGTTCAATAGGCAGTAGCAATGGGATAATATGAAAGCATGGTCTGTCTATATATATGGCCGGAGTTTCAAACAAATAGTAATAAACATTGATGACAAGAGCTTCAAAATCTTTTGAGTATTATACAATGGAGTCATTGATGTACTCGCCTCTTCCAACTCTCCTCTTCGCTTATTTCCTTCCATATTTTCAAAAGAAGTTACTTTAAGATTAAGTTCCGAAGGAGAAATTGATCAGAATTCCAGGATAGGAAATAGGCCTAACGATCAGATAAGGAAGGAGTCTTCAGTAGTACTAAAAATGTTTTTAAATTCTATAAACATTGCGTCTTAAAGGAGCAACAAAGAACTGCAATGATATTTGCAACAACTATGCAAATTGTGTAAAGTTTATGGGATGTCTCTAAATGTCAAAAAGACAAAAGTTATGACAGTTAGTAAAACGAAAACTGACGACCAGCTTACCATCTATATGCAGAGCAAGAAAGACTGGAAACAGTAAAGCAATATATAATTATCTTGGCACATGGATTACGAACAATGGAAAATGCATCAGCGAAGTTAAAAGAAGACTAGGCAAGGCAAAGGGAAATGTAAGGAGTTATTGAGAGCCAACTAAATAGCTCTTTAAGAGAAAATGCAATTAAAAGCATACATTTTCTCAATTATTGGTTATGTTTCAGATGACTGGAGTTTCCACAAAGAAGTTGAAAACAAAATGAGAGCGTTCGAGTACTGGTGCTATAGAAGAATTCTAAAGATCAGCTGGACAGAAGGGGTAACGAATGAAGGGGTATTACAAATGATGGGAACGCATGCAAATCTAGTAAAAAGCCTAAAAGAAAGAAAACTACCAATTGCAGGTCATGTACTGAGAGGTTGCTGCGGGAGTTTGTTCAACCTGGTTTTGAAAGGTACCATCGATGGAGAGATATAGTGGAAGGCAGAGCAGTCTGGGGTGACGACATGAAAAAATAGAGTGGCAAAACATCTACATATATAGCAGAAGCAAAGAGGACAGCTGAGAAGAGAGAAACCTGGCGTGGAATTGTTGCCAACCTTATTCGAATCAGAGACAGTACCGCATGATGATGATCGTGCAAATTATAATGCAAAAATGGACTACATTGTGATGATTTTTCTAGTAACATTTTATCTTTATGATGCTTCATGACGCTGTATCAGTGGTGTACAACCTGCATTTTATCGTAAATTCAATTTCTTTAGTTTCATTATTTGTAAATTTCAATTAAAGTTGTAATCTTTTTTACTACTCATATTTCGAGGTGACAAAATAGTAGTATCACTATTGTTAAAAAGAAGGATTTTACTAACTAAAAAATAAAAAATCATAATTAAATATTCACACAGTATTCGTTTTTAATAATAAAAAGTGTTGTATCCTTTCCTTTTGTAAGAGTGAAATGAAACTCTTCCCAATATTTTATGGTGATAACTGTCAAAATAAAAGTTATTTGGTCAACAAATTCAAGCTGATTGTATGACAAAAGTGATACAGGGTATTGTGGAAGGAAATAGAAAGTAAAAGATCATCAAGAAACTAGTCTGATGATGTTAACGAATTGAGTGGACACAAGCTAAAATCCCTGTGTCAGAGACAATAACAGATTTGAGAGGAGACCATATCGATGCATGTGTACCCTACAGTCTAAATTGGCCATGGTTTAAAGAATAACACTGAAATGCAAATATTACTACTAAGTTATTTCAAACAATTCACTTTAAATAAATAGTAGTAACAGCAACTGTGAGATACCTGTGCCTGTTATTTCCAATTCTTTTGTTTTTTGTTTGATACATATTTGTAATTCATCATTGCCACAAATATCTGTGAATGGCATTATATCATTTAATATTTGGTTTCTCCTATCCAAACAATTAAGTGATTCAATTGGTACTTTTCGTTTATCAGAAATCTAAAAGAGAATTATTTAGATAATTAAGTATTAAATAAAGAGCATAAATTTCACAAATTGAGCTTACCATTTTTTTCAAATTCTGAATTGTAAAATTTGATGGAATGTACACTATATCTGTATCATTGTTTTCAAAATGTAAAATAACACTAAAACAAAAAATATTAAATATTTTACAAATACTTAAAAAATTGATTATATATAGAATTGTATAAAGATTTGTATATAGAAATTTATAAAATGGTCCGTCCATGTGAAACTGATCTATCATTCAATGAAAGTTAGTAACTATTTTTCTAATAAGGACTCTCTATACACTTTGGTATCAAGGCTGGAATTGTCTACAAATTTATTTAATTAGTGGATCCAAGCATAACCTACATTGAATGTATGAAAAAATACCTGGCTAACTGCATTAAGGAGTACCAAATGGTCCTTGTGCTATTCATTGATATCTGGCAACTTGTGATTATGGTGGGACTGATAACTATTGTAGTTTAACTACACCTTAAATAAGAAAGCATCACATGGAAATAAGAATGTGTCAATTGTAAATGAGAATGATTATTTGAAAATGAGAAAGCATTAATTGACAATGAGAATGGTTATTTGAAAATATAAAGCATCAATTGAAAATGAGAATTTAAATATTGGTGCTTTTGATTAAATTTATTGATCACTATAATATTTTAATCTTGCTATAACATGGTACATAAGCGATAGGCAGTTTGTTTTGTTTCACTTTTCCGCCTTCTATTTCTACTTCATTTCCTTCTGTTTAATATCCATCTTTTCGTCTCCCAGGCTGTATTCCCTTGCTCACTTTGACCAGGCTTGTGGAGTAAGTTTGATTGGTAGATTCACTCATACCAAAAAACATCGTAATTGGGGCCCCTTCCCAATAATTTGGGTGGGTGCCGAAGTAGGCCTACCTTTGGGTCCCTAATAGTGTGGACTTATACAAAATTTGTAAAAGGTGTATGTTGTATTCTTGTACAATTACTTTGATACTAGTGAAATACACTCGATTTTCAAAAATTAATGTATTTATAAAATTGTATTTTATCTTAATATAGCTTTTGATCAATTGAAAAGAGTTAAATCTGCAGCTTAAATATGATTACCTAGTGTAGAAATATTAGCCAATTAAAGATTAATATCTTGAAAAATATTTTCAGCATTTTGTTTAAGTCTGAATTTTATGCATACAAGTGCAAACTACAATTTTGAAATTATATACAAATAATAATAAATTATATTTATATATTTATAAAAATGTTTATAATATAGCTTCTGCATTTGAAATTAAAATACACTTTAGTCAGGGGTATATTTAAAGGGAGGATAGTCAGCTATGCCACCCACCCAAAAGAAATTTGCATCCACATTTAGGGCTTTGCCCCTAGACCTAGTTTAGGTATATAAAAAATGGGTATACTTCTGAAAATGGCTCAGCAAAAGGGCGCAAAATTTAGAATTACCCTGGGGGCTACCTGCTACCGCTCCTATTAGCATCCTTGGATCTGCCACCGATAGTGGGCAATGAGAGAACTATATATAATTTCCCTCAATGCCATTGGCGCAACTTAGTATTTCTTTCGCATACTATTGAAGGAGCTCCTCGCAATTTAGGTTGGTTTTCGCATTCTACCCTCATTTTCAGTGATTGTGAATAGTAATTTTTTATTTGTCAAGAATTTATATTATTATTGTCAAAATAAAATTCTATGGGCAAGGCCAAAGAATGAAAATAAAATTTTGTCTATATGCTTGTCATTGCCATACGAAGATGTTAATATTTGCAAGTGAAAAAACATTTGGATTTAGGCCAAGACTCAAACTGCACCTATATTCAGCATATAAATTGTAAATCCATATTCACACCCACTACACTGCACTCATAGCTGGTAAAGTAGGGGTTAATTATAATTTATAGACTATACATTTATATATATAGGCGTAGATGAGAGCATGTACCATAGGAGCTCCTTAGTATTTATTTCGTATACTATTGGAGGAGCTTGTAAAATAGCTTCTCCGACAAAGAGATGTTTTAGGATGAAGTGGTCCTTGAAATTAGATTTGTTTTTGTATTCCACTCTCATTCTTAGCAAATAGTAATTTTTTTATTCATCAAGAATTATTCTTAATGACTTAAAGAATAATAATTTTATATTTATATCGAGAATTATTCTTGGTGAATAGTAATCTTTTTATTTGTCAAGATTTTTGGCAAATAAATTTTTCCATGACATAAATTTAAATAATACGAATTAGTTATATGGTCTTGTATCTTGAGGTGAAAGTTCTGGACCTTCGTCACGGATGCGCAAAGCATGACTGGGCCTGTGCCCACTTTAATTAAAGATCCGGTCACCAGACCTGTACTATGATATGTGAAATTTTTTTATCAAAAATATAATTGAATTGGATAGAGTAAAATTTTAACTCCATTTTTGCTTTAGATACTATATTTCGGGTATCTTTTTCAAGCTCCCTTGAGAGTATGGGAGTCTCTCTGGCATAATTGTATATCAGATAATCTCTCCATGTTAGTGTAATGATGGCATCTTTTAATGACAAAAATGAGGCAAATTTATTACCAACTTTTAATCCGACAAAGTCAGACTGCTATTTTGATTTTTGAAGTTGGAAACTGAATTCATTGCATGAGGATGGGATGTCCGGAACTTTAACCCAGCAATATAGGATTCTGGTGACACTGACTGGAACTGTAACTAACTAAGTGTTGTGTAAACATGTAAAATAAAATAGTAAATATTCCAGCAAGTATTTAATTTTAAAGTACTGACACCAAACTCAAAGTTGGGATAAATTTATTTTTTAAGTTATAATGATGTGTTCTTCTTCTTCTAGGGTGAATCTGTTAGGCAGATAAAAACTGCATATCCTTGTCCTTGTCATTTAGGTTTAGTGTAGTCATTAGACATTACTATTATTTGTATTACTATTATTAATTATTTGCCTAAAATTAAAAAAATAAATGGAAAATGGTACACTCAGATATTTGCAGCTATTTTACCAGCTTATACTACCATTTGTAGTACGACTATTTATTGTTCGAAAAATGTCACCATAAAAATTACTATAAAACCCAACTGGAATTACCATATGGTATTAGTCATTAGTATAACATAACCGCTGTTACAGCAATCAGGAATACAAATTTAAACTATTGTTTAACTGGTTATGCAAGGTCGTATTCACATCCTGGACCTATCAAAGGCATAATGTAAATAGTGCAAATTTACTAAAATTAATAGAAAAAATCTTAGAAGGAAATGGGCTACATATGTTTAGTCTTCTAGTAAATAAATAAAAAATAACGTAAAAACAATAGCCACCTAGGACAATCTTTCGACACAAACAAGGGAGTTCTACAGTGAGATAGTCTATAAGTCCCTTTCTATGCTGTTCACCACCTACCTAGAAGACGCACTGGATCCAAAACTGATCGAAATCACAGAGAAAGAAAGTTACCACTGAAGAAGACTCCTCTATTTTCTTCGTTAGCTTGTCTTTAAGATGATAACGGTGAATCTGCAAGAATACAACAACGAGGCATGGTTATAGAACAAATAAAGAGTAAATAGTCTATATAGACAACAGTCCAACATCCTCCTAAGTTGTAAAACAATGACTGTTACAGCCTGGTACCGGTCTCAGGTTGGTACCGCCGGGGCCGGTTGGTCGCCCGTCGGGGCGGACCGTACGGCTGCCGTGATCATGACATGGACATTTTTTAGGAGTTGCACGTAGAGCAGACGAACGGCTGCCTCTGAGATTGGCCGCGTAGGCGCCAGAGGTATGGTGTTTGAAGCGATTGGTTACAATTAATGCATCGTCACTGGCGCCGGTGTCGTGGTCTGGCGATCATGCAGTGATCAATCGATGCCGGGTCTGGGCGGTAAAACAGTCTCGGCCAATGGGGCTGGTAATGCCATAGACATCGGGTCGGCGATGGGTGTCGGAGGGCGGGCCGGTCCTGCGTCTATGGACTGGGGACAAATCATATTGTCCGTTTGCGGTTGTGGGAAAAGTAGGCTTTTCGCGAGCGATCAGCACGATCAATTGTGGGGTGAATTTGCGTAGAAAGTGTCTATTTCGCATAGTCATACGTCCCTGTATGATTGTTGTCTATATAGACTATTTACTCTCTGTTTGTTGTAACCATGACTCGTTGTTGTATTCTTGCAGATTCACCGTTATCATCTTTATAATACAAGCTAACGTAGAAAAGAGAGGAGTCTTCTTCATGATAACGGAGTAATTATCTGTCCGACGCCAAAGAAACTGCACCTACCGCACTCAACATGACGATTAAACTGGCATCCCCTGTCGAAGGCTGTAGCTTCGAGACTGTCGATGTGTCGGAAGTAGTTGCTTATTGCTGCCTCCTATTTGCCCACGCTACAACACATATACCTACCGCCGCACCAGCACGTCCACTTCCCCACCAGCCCAGCCTTTCTAGCATGGTCCTAAGCTAGACCGCCCAAAGGTCGATCTTCGGGGGAACCCGGAACAGTGGAATGTCTTCCAGCGGCGATGGAACGCGTTCGTGGTTGGATCCGGGCTCGACCCTAATGTCTCGTCAGCACAGCTGCTCCAGTGCACCGGTGACGCCTTGGGGGAGAGTCTGCTGAAAACAGACCCCAGTATCGTTTTCAAACCCACAGCGGAGTTGATGGCCGCCATGAAGGGACTGGCAGTCGTTGCATTGGCGACTCGAGTTACACGTACCGAGCTCGTCCAGCTGAGACAAGAAAATGACGAATCCTTCCGCGACCCTCCTGCCAAAAAGCCCCCTGCCCCACGAACCACAAAACGTCAGCGTCGAGATAGACTCCGAAAACGACAAACCACCCGGGCTCAAATCGGCACGCACCATATCTTTACTAAGGGACAATGGCGCAGGGCCCGTTTTCTGGACCACTGAAAGTCCAGTTCCTTAATGTCGGTACACGCCTCGGACAACCAGGCCTTCAACCGATGCTGCCCGAAAATCAAGTCGTCAACTATCACAGCAATGACTGATACGGTAGTCCAATCCTGCCTCAGCTCTGGTGCAATAGTGGACTTTCTGGCCGCCGGTTTTTCTGAAAAGGACCTTATCCCAGTGAACGTAGGCCTTCACGCGGCGAATAAATCTCCGATCACGGTAGATGGCGCCATCATCTTACGACTTCTGGGGACACCCCTTGTGAGGACACTTGGTCGTGCGCCACCATGGCATACGTAAGTAAATCAGTCCGCGGATTTTACCTCTCATGGGAGGCCATGGAAGACCTCGGAGTCCTACCGCCCGGATTTCCAGCAGTTTGCGCCACGACACTTCCTGCAAAAAAGGAGCCACGCCCAACGCCTACGATGAAGGGCGCGTGGTTAACGCGGGCTGCTCAGCTCCACCTGCAGACCCGTTAATTCCTTGTTCCTGCCCCTCGCGCACGGTGATCCCGGATCGTCGGTCCACCCTTCCTTTCGAGTGTACCCCCGCCAACAACACCGCGATGGAAAAATGGTTGTTTCAGCACTTTTCGTTGTCGACGTTCGACACCTGCCCTCACCGCCCCTTCCATGCATCACGGGTCCTTCTGTAGATCCTGTAGGTTCTCATACATTGGCTGGAGTGCACCAGGACATCCTACGAGACGTGGCCTTGGGTGTCATAGAAAGAGTACCGTATGGTGAGCCGGACACATGGTGCCACCGCATGGTGGTCACCTGCAAACACGATGGCACCCCATGCCGCACCGTGGACTTATCGCCACTCAACAAGAGCTGCCAGAGAGAAATTTTCGCCAGTGAATCACCGTCCCCCCTTGCTAGACGTAAACCTGAGGTCCAGCGTTGCTGTCTTTCAAGAGCTGATATCTGACTGAAGCGGGAATAAACAAAATAGCGTGGAGGGTTGACCGGACTGTCAACGGCGACGGCAACCAGACCCAGACTCACCACGGTGGTGTGTTGTTTCCCTATTCGTGAGGGAGTTCAGTTTAAAGGTTCCACTTCCCCGCCCCTAGGCCCTGGGGACCTCACCACGGAGTTGTCAGCGATTCCAAACCTCTTACCCTTTTCAATCTGTACGTTCCCCCTGTTCGGGGATCTGACCAAAGGACCCAGGGCTTCGACTTGGGCCGCGATACCCTCATTTTGGGGGATTTCAATGCCCACCATGGCTCTTTGGATCTGAACGAAAATGAGGATGAAGCGGGACGCCGTCTAGAGGATTGAGCCCTCTCAGCCAGATTCTTAGCGCTTAACGATCTGAGCAATACGAGATACCACCACAACGGCAGATGCCAGATGGAGAAGAGCTTGAGAACAGAAGACGAAAGCCATGTGATGGAGCTGACGAGGAGGGATATCAAGCAGAGACTGAAGAGGTGTGTTTGGAGGAAGCAGGCGACCGGGATGCTGGAAAGAGTGTGTCCAGGGGTGGTGAGGAGTGGTTTCCCGGCGCTGATGCCGCCGTGGTCGGAGAGGTGCCAGTTGGTGGTAGAGGTTGGAGATGGACGAACTGCTGACAGTGACGCAAACCTGAGGGAGGCCCTGATGTGGCTGGAATAAGCGGGGGCCCTTTCGACGGGCAGATCTACACGGACGGGTCGGACAAGGAAGTAAGGACGAATGGTGGTGCGGGTGTAGTGGTGACAACAGGCGATGCTCGCTAGCTAACGCGGGTGACGAAGATAGTGACCCCGGCGGGTCGTTATTTTTCCTCGTTCCAGGCGGAAATGGTAAACATCAGGATCGCGTTGGAATGGCTGGAGCGAATTCGGTACAGGTGGAAGATCGCGCGGCTGATCACGGCCATCAAATGAAGCATGGAGGCGGTGGCGTCGTATAAATGCAAAACAAGGAACAGACAGGTGGCGGAGGTCCAGTGGGCGTTAGCGGCACTGAGTGAGGAGGGCAGAAGCCTAACCAGGACGTGGATGCCTATCCACTGTGGCTTGAACGGCAACCAGTAGGCAGATGCTGCTGCTGCTGCTGCTGATTGGGCCAACCCGTCACCGTCTATGTTCCACCCTTCGTTAGAGAAAGTGGGAGCGACGGGCAAACAGGCTCACCCTTTCCGGTGCTCTCGCCAGCACCGACAAGGGGGGGCACCCCCCTAACGCCTCCATGCGGGGTAGATAGAGGGCTGAGCAACGCTGTAGCCAGTGGACTACGTCCTCCGGTTCCTTCTTACATCTGGGACACATCGAGTTGGCGGCTGGGTTCACAGCCCTGGCGTAGGCAGCCAGGCACCGGCTGTGCCCCGACCGAAGCATCAACGTCTCTCGCCGGGACCTAAGATCCACCACAGACATACGGGGAAAACAAACAAAATCCTCATCATTCTGGGGAAAGGTGGGGAAGAAACGAGGGGAAAAGGAGAAGGGGAGGCAGAAAGAAAAGAGAGTGACATCCTATCGATGCCGTAAACTTGTCGAACCCTGTCATGTTTAGGATTTGGCTGGGTCGTGTGTTTCTTGAGAATTGCACGAGCAGCACTCCAGCTGATTGGTGCCTTCCAAAGTTATTGTCCTGTCTTCAAATTCAGTCGGGACGCCGCGGTTTGCCGCTCTATTTGTTTCCTTGTCGGCCCATTCGTTTCCCGGCAGGCGGCAATGGCCTGGGACCCACTGGATGTAAGTGGTTCCCGGGAGTTCGTCGATGTCGGTCCTTAATCGGCTGAGCCCCCTGGATTCCTTAGTATCCGGGTTGCTTAGGGCCTTCAGTAGTGCTTGGCTATCTGTGCAGATCACCGTGTCCCCTT
>JAUYWV010128213.1:0-11285 GCA_032274565.1 Nematoplana nigrocapitula
CCCTATCCTACCCGGGGGGGGGGGGCGAATCGGCCCGCGCTATTTTGTTTTTACTGGCGTTTTTTAAATAAAAGACGCAGCAACATGAGGTCCACGGACTTTTCATATTATTATGTTCTGCTTTTTTTAAGACTATTTTTTAAGTTTCTTTAGAATATTCCAGTTTGAAAAAACATATTTGTATATTTTGGATACCAAAATTCAGATAATAAAAACCTAATAATATAATTTTATAGATTTATAAATATGTCATAGTACCCAGAGATGAATAGGATATATAAAATTGGAATATACACTACACCCTTTTCAGCTTTATAAGCGCACACGTCAATTGATAAAGAGAATTATCAAATTATAGACATTATAGACTGTTCAACAATGTATATTGTCAACCAGACAATTTATACTATGTATGTAGACGCAGGGAATGGGAACAAGCGTACAGTATTTATCCCATAGATACCCGATGCGTTATACTGCACAGCCTGGCTGGCACATGTTCCTGCGTGCGAACACGAATCTGGAGATGGATAAAAGGCTAGTCTAGGTTCCTCTGATCTTCTACAGAGTGAGAGTTGACTCAACCAAAAGGGGGTTTCTACTCGCTGAGGTGAAATGAAAGGAAAAAGAGAGATTCAGGATTAATTTTGCGTTCCACCTCCTCCTTTCCCTCTCAATCTCTACTCAATCTCTACTCCACTCGAGCTACACAAGTTACTATAACTTTATAGGTCATCCAACTATCCCGTCACACTACTCTCTTTGTCTACAAACCATCCTTCTCAAATTGCATTTGCATCTCTGCTCTATAGAGGGGCGGAGTCGATAGCGTCCCGATAGAAGACGTCAATTTTCCCCTCATTCTTTGCCTTCATATCCTCCATCCATGTAGATACATGTCGAGGCAGTATAGTCTGTGCAAATTTAGTCAATAGGTCTTCTACTCATATCGGGTGAAACGGGACGGCACAGAATAGAGAGGCAAAAGTCAATTGGCCTTTGAGCAGCTTGTGGAGGAAGGAAAACAGGTCGCGCGTTTGACACTAATTAAATCCACACATTGCCGGTCTATAAAAAGATTGTCTGGGTGTCTCTGTCTTGGACATCAAAATCCTCCACTGAACATTGATTCATGATGGAGTTAATTAGAAAAGAAAAAAATACTAATAACTTATAAAATTCTCGACAAAACAGCTAGCAAAACACACCCCCTTCCCTGCATTAAAAGACGCGCGCGGTTGACCGATTGAAAATTCAAATTTAACTACATTGTATAACCAATGGAAATTCTCTTTTTCGTTTTTTTAGACGATAAAGTTGACAGTTTCTAACGATCAATTGCAAAATGACTGAATGCATGATCGTGCGTATAAGAAGGCAGTATGACCCCAGTGAGTTTAGCATGGGAGGAAATAGGAACAAGCAGGGGTCGAAAAGTTTAACTATACCGAGGAAGTCTGATATCAAAGAGAAAGGAAAGTGCGATAGAGGGATTAAGAAAAAGAATGGGAATGCCAAAAGATGCATTACAGAACTTGGGAAATATTGTCAAATACGACTGCCATGTAAAATCCATCCTTATCTATGACAGACCACGTTACAAACGAAGAGGTACTCTAAAAGGGCGGGAAGAGAAAGATCCTAATTCCTTGGGTACATGAAGAGAAAAGGAGGACTAGAAAATCTAACATTAAAAACCCATTAATGCCGAAATTCTTTTTACAAATAACCTGAAAATTTTATATTTTGAAGTTTCCGCCAAATATATACTATTAAATTTTGAAAACCAATGTTTCAAATAATTAGTAAAATATATCTACTTCCTATTTAGCTTGAGTAAAGTTATAGAAAATGATATTTAATAATAGATATTGTTTAAAAATATTTAAAAACTGAGACGTAGGAAATCCAACATGGTGGCAATAATGGGTTAATATCATAATAAAAAACTTGTAATGAAATTAATTATGGTCATTTTGCAAAAAATAGCCGAAATGCTACAATTTTGATATAACAAAAAGAGCATCATTTTAGCATTATATTTCCATTAAAAAGATAAAGCAAGAAGGTAAACAAAAGGATAAAAGAAATAAGAGAAAAAAATATATAAAAAAATAGTGTGCCAATATAAATAAGACAATGATATAAGAGAGAATAAAAGAGTTAGGGGAAACAAAAAGGCTACTGGTAGATAGTGTAAAAAAAGAGACCAAAACTAGATAAGGTCTAAAGAAAAAAGTCTTTCAGAATGATGACAATTTTTATTAATAAGTCATATATTGATTATATTTTATATGATCTATTTGCATTTAACTTGCCAGTTCCAATTAATAGGTCACAAAAAATGAATAAATATGTATTTATTCTTATAGTTATTGCATATGTTTATTTAAATAAAAGTTAATAGATTATCTGAATTGGAGGAATTAGTGATACTTTGTGGAATTTTTATTTTTTGTTGAAAGGCAAAAACTATATGGAGATAATTGAGTTATCAAAATAAGGCCTAAAATATTCAGTTATATACATTTATTTTCTCGGCAGATATAGACTATTTATGATGTACTTCATAATACTATGTGCCAAATTGAAGCTTAAGACATTTTATTATATATATTTTTAATAATATTAATATTTTATTGAGCTACTAGCAGAGGGTACCCGAGTTGCCACTCAATAGAAAAGGGTACATGCCTAACCCTAACCCTGCCCTAGTCTTTTGTTTTATGAAATTTTCTGTGAGATGCTTCTTTTTGCCAGAAACAGCTATTTCACACCATTTTAGCCACCTTGACCTCTATCCTGACCCCTTGACCTCACCCCATATGTTACCCGCAGGTTTGAGGGGGTCACCCATGCAAAGTTTTTAGTTGCTGGCACCAATGGTCCGGCCTCCCACCTGGAACAAACAAACTCTGCCCATTAAAAACAGCCATTTCATTCCGTTTTTAGCCTCCTTGACCTCGACCCAGACATCGGAGGTCGACCTAGCCTCCCTATGTTACCTATAGGGCTGAGGGGGTCACCCATGCAAAGTTTCGGGTCACTGGCACCAACGGGTCGGCTGCATTTTGCCCAAAACAGCCATTTCACACCATTTTTAGCCTTCTTGACCCTGACCCCTTGACCTTGACCCAGACCTCGGGAGGCCAACCTTTCTCCCCCTATGTTACCCTTAGGGTTGAGGGGGTCACTCATGCAAAATTTCGGGTTGCTGGCACCAACGGTCCGGCCGCCAACCCCGAACACATACACACACACATACATACAAACAACTTGACAAATATATATAAGATAAAATGAAAAAGTAATATAAAATAGGACCTAAACCACTTTTATCATAACCTAGCTTATGCCCATCCAAATAACCAATAGCCCAATACAGCCTAGGCAGTGTCATATATTGTATTGAAATAAACAGAGTGATAACATCTTTGAATATATGGAACATATAGCAGACCTGGTTACTGTTACAATTTTCTCGCATTTAGTATAATGTTTTTAAACTACTGTAAATAGGGTGTTATGATTTTTATCTATAAAATACAGTTTTTAATAATTCCTAATGATTTAAACTTTTTCCTATTGTCATAACTACAGTCAAATATTGTTGATCCTGTCAAGAATGAACTGTTCAAACATGGGATTTCTATAGAGAATTGTCTATCTATTGTTGATCCTGTCAAGAATGAACTGTTCAAACATGGGATTTCTATAGAGAATTGTCCATCTATTGTTGATCCTGTCAAGAATGAACTGTTCAAACATGGGATTTCTATAGAGAATTGTCCATCTATAATTGACAGATTTAATCGAGTATATTCTCATTTAAGGACACAGAATGCCCAGATTCATGTAGCAGCCTGTTCGTGTCATCACGCTGCTGAACATTGTACATCTGCTCTACCTTTAATGTTGGATAAAAGTTTTTGTTGAAACCTATTGTTGTCTCGAAAAATCTAGCAAATGATAGGTATCCTTAGAGAAGTTCCAAATTTTATAGGATGTTGAACATCATTGTATCCTGAAACAGTGTCTCGATTGATTCTTGACAAACTGGAAGGTGCTGAAAATTTTTTTGTGATGATGCAATGTTGGTGACACCGAGACTCTATTTGCAATATTTGCACAAATCCTTTTGTGAAGCAAATGAATATTTGCAGTCAGAAGGTCCTATAGTAGCCACAGTTTGAACATTTGTTCCAGAGTACGATTGTTTTATGATAATATACACGTTTTTATCTCATATAATATGATATTGAAAATTTGAGGGTAACCAGGTCTGATATAACTATTAGTTAATTATTACAGTAGAGAGAACGATTTGTAGAATAAAGTTAAGATGAAGGCAAACGATGATGCCCTTTTTTATTTCTCCCAAACGTTTTCCGCACAGAAGCATCCTTGTCAAGCAGGTACTAAAATGATTATAGTTGAGAACATCTGACAAAATCTGACGGCGTAATAATCGGTACAATAATCCAGAAGAATAAATGATGCATAAAACACCTTACATAATAAGCAGATCCGTTGGTTATCAACTGTTGGTTTAAAGCAGTGCTATGATGAATAAAATAATAGTATTCTTTGCTAAATGTAGAATCTTGTCACTGCAGGTATTACACATTAAAAGATGGTCCCTAATTTTTAGTTAGTAGATTTGTACTCTTATATAATAATTCTATTTCTATTCACTTAGTTATTCAGTTTCATTGAAAATACTGTTAGAATTATTAGCAAAGTCTGCTATGAGAAATACAGTGTTGTCGCTAGCTGCGATTTTAAATTGCGATTTTTTCCAATTTTCTGCGATTTTGCGATTTTTTAAACTTTTTAAACTCAAAATTTAATTTCGAGATACCGACGTGTGGAGGATAGATTTCCAGGACCCGAATAACTATCTTACTCTCAAGATTATCTCTACTGTGGTGCAGAAACAAAAGAATTGCTTGCGAATTTTGATGTTCAGACGCAAGCGGAATGTCTTCCGAAGGTGTGTGTACCATGGACATCGTTTTGTATTTAAATGCCGATCATTAATTCTCACATTTCATTATGTTATTTGATTTGATTATATATACATTTCAGTTTCGAAAGTTTTACGTTTCCCTGGCCGAATATTTGAAAGAAAATCTCCCATTTCGCTTCAAATTTCTCAGAAAACTAGGATTTGTCGATTTGAAAGCCCCAATCGATGAGACTGCTGATACGCTCTTTGTGGCGAAAAGTCTGCCAACCGTGGTGCCAGTTGCTTCTCTAGATGATTTAAAAACAGAGATTCGGTTTTTCAACACAAGCAATCTTCCTCTCGATTTGTCCGAAAAGCTAGACGAAAACAAGATCGGCCATGCATGGCATTTGTTTGGCAGCAATATTGCCGATCCGTCCATTCCAATTTTGTATGACCTCGCGAAGGCTGTGTGCAGCTTATTTCACGGCAATGCAGATGCGGACAGGTATATAGGAAAGAGGCACGACTTATACCAACCATGTCTCTGGTAAGTTCAGCTTCCATATGTTTCCTATTTGTTTATAACCGGTATTACTGTATGTATTCGTAAGTTGCCATATTGTTCGTTCCAGTTTCTACCCGAAGAAATCTCCTTCTGACTAAAAGTTTTTTGCGGGCACGCAACATGACTTCAAGTGATGTCACCATCCCCAAATCGCTGAAGATGTCTGCCGAGGACGCCTCTGCAAAATATAAGTCTGACATACAGCAGCGGGAAAAACCAGAAGGAAAATGAAGACCTCGAACGACTGCGCAAAGAAGAAGATGAAAGAAATCTCAGGCAGAAGGCAGAGGATGATGTGATAAGAAAAAAAGAAATGGAGAAGTTATCTGACGCTGAGAAAAAGGTAACGAACAAAAGCTTTTTTAGGGGTAAATTCTGTTATCCATTGTAGAATTTAATATAAAAAACTTGCATTTCAATTTCAGAATTCAGAAAATTTTTGCGAGGCCGAAGCCGAGAGGATACAGAATGAAATTGAAGTTCAGAATGCACTTCAAAAGTTACAAGAATCTTCGAAGGCTCTCCAAACGTTATAGGCGGACAAGGCTTCTCTGAAAGCGAAAAAGGATGTGCTTGTCTATGAGTCACTGGAGCGGGCCATGAAGCATGTGGCCAACGAATCTGCTCAACTGAAAGCTCAGAGAGAGATCGTTACGAAAATTGCCAAAAATACAGAACCTCTGTCATAAATGAATGTACATATCGTGTAGCTCCTGGACATAACGTGATTTACTAGTATATGTTTACTTTTGATGTACATATTCCATTCTATGTACTGGTTTGATTCATTATATAAAAATTATTATATAAAAGTTGGATGTTCTTACATTTTTATAATATTATGTAGAGTAGTTTTAAAATAAAGTTTCCTGCGATTTTTGGTCAGGTGCAATTTTTTTGGGACTTCGAGTGGCAACACTGTTAAAGCAAGCAGGCAGACATTTATTGAAGCATACGTGCTTATCTATAAGGGTCTTTTAGTGCATATTTATCCCTGTTGGTCCCGCATACTGAGTATGTTGAAAATGAATTTTCTCGTCTTTGAGTCGAAACTTGATATCAACTAATCAAGATAAATCAGCAGGCATTAAAGCATCCTGTCTGTCGGGTCAAGAAGGGAATGAGGCGACGAGGACGCATCATCGAACTTACTGATCTTTGATTAGTATTTTTTGTCTATGTTTGTGCAGCGGGAGGAGTCCTCGGACAAGGAAGATCAGACAGGCAAATCGTCGGCCGGAGGCGGAGGCGGTCAACCGCGGTTTCTGTCCGAGGTGGATGAGTTGGCGCAGAAGTTAGGCGAGACTGTCAACGTCATGATTCATGAAACCGGCGGAGGCGGGGGTCGTGGGAGCGCGGGTTCGAACAACTATTCACATCATCCCGGCGGAGGTCGAAGTGGCAGAGGCGGCGGAGGGTAAGAGAGTGCTCAGGGAACTTTCTTTCTCTGCCCTGGATGTGGGGATTTCTTTTGGTTGAACGCCATTAGTAGAGCGCGAGCCGGAGCATCCAAGCTGCCCTGACCATGTCATTAGAGGTCGAGAATGGGGTATGGGGCAAGATGGGGAAGGGGGGATCTGACAGAAGGATAGTGTACAGTAGGTCCTGAGGAGACCTACTCTAGAAGGAGTAGTCCGAGCACAGCTGATCTTGTTTACCTGCGCGGTGTTTTGCAGGGTTCTTTAGGTCCCTCAGTTGCTGGAACACGCTCGCTGCCTAGAACAGGGGTTTGACACCTGCAGGGGAGGGTTGCGCGTTGTCGGAAGGGGGATACATGTCGTGTTGGAATATTGCCATCCTTTTTCGGGGATTTACAGCGGCCCCAACGTGAAGGGATCCAACAAGCCACTCTGACCAGGGAGGTACGCCAACACTGGAGGTCAAGGATAGAACCTTACACGATCTAGAAAGAAACGAACGGCACTACCAGCGCAAGGAAATGCCCGGCAGTCGGAAAGCGGGCAGACGAGGTGACATACCGACATCGACAGGGTTGTCCTCTCTTACCAAGCAGTACCTTTTCA
Source organism: Nematoplana nigrocapitula (assembly GCA_032274565.1). Taxonomy (NCBI): domain Eukaryota; kingdom Metazoa; phylum Platyhelminthes; order Proseriata; family Nematoplanidae; genus Nematoplana; species Nematoplana nigrocapitula. The sequence goes on from JAUYWV010128213.1 coordinate 7,541, forward strand.
CGATCGGTAAATCACCCAGCCCAAAGTGTTCATCCGGGACGGGACTGAGAGAACACCCCTTCGGCCTCAACCCGGACATCGGTACAATTCTGAACAATCCGAACAAGTGTATGAGGCGTCTGATCCGATGGAGATACGAACGAGGTAGTTTTCGGAAGTTGGATACTACCTGTGGAATCTTATGTGTGCTGTCAGGAGGCGTCTTATTTGGAAAAGAGATTCTGTCATAAGAAGGGGGAGGATATATTATGAGAAGAAAGTGCGGCGTGGAAGCACTAATTGAGGGCGAAACGAAGAGGCAGAATATATATTGTTGTGCTCATCAAGATCTACAAGAAACGGTGAATTATGAAGAACGGGTTTGCTCAATGATATCTTGAATCTTGTTGGCAGTAGGCAGCAGAGGATCAGTTAATCTGCCCCAGTTTGTAATTATAGCTTACTCTAACGTTTTGTATTTTGAATTAAAGTGTTTGACTTTTTTTATTTGTTTTTGTTTCCCTTGTAGAGCCGGTCCATATGGCCACGGGCCGATGTACGGAGGTCGTGGGGGCTATCCTGGTGCCCCTCAAATGTGGCAGTTCGGCCGACCCATTCCCGGTGGTCCCCCATTTACGCGCACCTGGGGTGCAGCCAGTCAGCAGTGGTTCAGTGTCGAAGGTGGTGCACCGTTCAAGGCCATCCTGACAGTGGGCAAGAGGACTTTTACCGGTTTTGGGCAGTCAAAGCAGAATGCGCGGCAAAATGCCGCATCCAAGGCTCTACATGTAAGTGATATGCGAATAAGGACATTGGAGGGGGGTATTTCGGTAAACAATAACAGAAAAACGAATTAAAACTGCATCCACGATTTACCAACCGAATCGCATGGATGGTCGTCATCCAAAATTTCACTCGGCATTCACGTCACTACTGTGAGAATTGACATGCCTAGAATGGCCATACCAGCCTAGACCTATTTTTTAATTGTACAGTTGCAATTGTTTTGTTTAATTTATTTTACTTGTGGTTTTAGTACTTGCGTCCTCTTGCGGCCAAAGCGGAGAAGAAAGCCTGCGATGCCAATGCGTCGAATGAAGAGGACTCTAGTGTGGGGGAGAAGAATGAGATCTCATGGATCTACGAAATCGCTGCCAAAAAGGGTTTTGCGTTGCAGTTTGTGGTACATATTTTTACTCGAATTTTCCTGTTATAGTTCCGTAGCTGTGGAGTATAAACTGACTATGTGGAGTCTATGAGATCAAGTCAATTATGCGCTTTAGTATTATTTAAATAAAGGCAGCAATGCTGATCTGGACAGCATGGCAGATGGGGAGGTCTCGTGGAATGACCTATGCATATTGTGTGAAGAGGAGCGGCCAAACTTTAGAAAGCGAGAATTCAGCGTACTTTGTTCATTGACCAGTCAGAATAAAGAGTTTAGAGAGGAAAGGAGTTTGTGAAAGAATAGAAAGAAGGATGATAAAAGAAAGGAAGGATTTTGCCCTGCCTTGCATGTCGCAAGCAGCCGGGAAAGCATGCATCTATCAAGTTAATACAAGCCACAACACTTTGAAATAAATTTATTCTGGACGTTTCAATGACAACCAGTCATCATTCTCAAAAGATGAAAATACAGCCTAATACTTGTAAACAACTACCTCTTATATCTACCCTTAATAGAACTCATAACATAATTGTAGGTGAACGAATCAATACTGCTAAAACCACTATTCTGATTAAGAGTAAAAACAATATAACATTGAATGAACGCGGATTCTTAAACACGTCTAGCTCGGGCATCAATTGAACTAATTACAGGAACAACAGAGTTAAAATCCGTAGAATGACCAGTATTAAAAGAATGTACAAACATAGCATTACTATCTTTACAGGCAATAAAATTTATTTTATCTTCCTTAATACGAGTATCTAACTTTCTGCCAGTTTGGCCTATATAAAAACGATTACAATCTTTACAGGGAATATTTTAAACAATAGCAACATCAGGAGGTTTCTTAGGGCCATTGTTAATAAGAGAACTACGAAGGGCATATTAGGATAGCTGTGTACAAGTTTATGATTAAAAGAATTAGTTAAACGCTTAAAAGAAGGCTTGTCAAAAGAAGGAGTGTAAGGAACTTTACTAATAGAGTTAGTCTGAGAAGGCTGACGACTAGGACGCGGATGAAAAAATGATCTGAGGGGAAAAGAGTTTGTTTTAAATTATCATTAGGATAAGCAAGATTTTTAAGGGATGACCAAACAAAACTAATTTCATCATCAAGAGTATTCTGATAGCTACAAATCCGAAAGGCTCTGAGGAAAAGCCTCTAAGTGACACTAATTTTAACCCTAACACCATGGAAAGAAAGGAAATGGAGATAAGAATTCGATTGCGTGTTTTTCCTAAAAACTTGATTTGGAAATGAGAACATCTAAAAAGGGAATAGTATTGCTTACCTCATGCTCAACCGTAAAGTAGAGTTTTATAAAGGATAAAAAAGCATCAACATCAAAAGCGGAAGAGACTATGCAAATAACATCATCTACGCAGCGAAGCCATAAAATAAGTTTGTAGCCTACAAAATGAGGCAAAAATTCAGATTCCACATGTTTAAGAAAAATATTGGCGTGAACAGGACTAAGCGGATTGCCAATATAAAAGCAGAAAATTTGTTGATAGAAGCAGCCGTTAAAACTAAAATAGTTATCTTTGGAAGCTATACGTAAAAGGTCCAAAAAACAATCAGCACTAACTGGTAGAGAGGGATTGGCTAAAAGGAGTTTCCGGGCCAAAAATCCATAGTAGGATCAAGAGGAATGTTAGTAAACAAAGATGTCGCATCAAAAGACAAGAGTTTGTAAGATGGGTTCCAAGGAAAAGTTTGAAGTCTATTAATAAGATCGGAGCTATGACGGAGGTGAGCGTTAGAGAAAGAACCTAAAACAGGTTATAGTAAAGAAGCCAATTTACTAGAAAGATGATAAGCAGGAGCATTACGAAAGGTAATAATTGGTCTTAGAGGAACATGAGGTTTATGGATCTTAGGTAGACTGTACGCATAAGGAAGCTTGGGCAACTTTGGACTTACAAAGAAAGGATAAAAGATTTATAGGCAGGATATTTTTCAGAAATAGTTTTAAGAGCCGCATTAAATGAAGATTGAAGGGATGGCAGAAAATCACGTGGAATTTTACAATACGTCTCAGGGCAATTCAGAAGGTTGTCCATTTTTGAAAGAGAGTGAAGAATACAAAATAACAATCTTACCACCTTTATCGGCCGGACAAATTTTAATAGTAGAATTTGCACGAAGGGAAGAGATAGCCTCTAAATACCTTTTTGGAAAAGAATGAGATAATTCTAACAATTCATAAAAAAATAACCAACATGTGAAGAGAAGAATTTAGTCGAAAAGGAATTAGGATCATTAGAATGAAGGTACCGAAAATATGCGAAAAATGTGAGGAAAAGCAAAATTAAGACCAAGACCAAGAATTTCCCTTTGGGCAGAAGTTAACATAAAACTAGACAAATCAACAACATTATTGACATTACTGAACTTGGTCCAAGGACTACGAGAAATTGAAAAATAAAGCAAACGAGAAAAACGAAACTTGGCGTGTTCAACATGCTTGCGACGCTGGTGGGATGGGAAGGGATCAGGCGGCACCCCCGTCGGAGCAGCCGGAGCTCCCGCAGATATGAGGCCACCGCCACGGGATCCTCCGTCAGCACCGACAAAGGCGGGGCCACCGCCCC
>JAUYWV010128224.1:0-11285 GCA_032274565.1 Nematoplana nigrocapitula
CTCTATCTAAACAGGGGAGCGAAATATAAGGCGCGGGCCGATTCGCCCCCCCCCCCCCCCTGTCTCTGAGTGCGTCAAATAGCCCGGGTATGATAGGGTTAAATTGTAGGATATGTGACTATAGAGAGAAGGTGAAAATTACAACCGAGTTCAATAGGAAGTAGCGTACCCGATCTAATTTAGTATTAAAGGCGTCAACCGCGTCAAAGTGTTCAGCAGTCTATCGGCCACAGATTAAAAATCAATATATTGATTCAGTTATTTTCGACATACAGCCAACTGTCTGTACGCAGTGCAATCACGAAGCCGTCTGTTATTGTCATATGACATAGCATAAGAACGTGAATAAGCTCAGGAATATGTAACAGACCGGTAGCTATAGTGGGTCCTGGGAGCTACAGTTGATTTGAAAAACTAATTATAAATACGATTTTATAATTCGATCGATGCTATATAGATTTTTCTTATTGACGAATGAGGTCATGTGCCATAGGGTTAGAATTGCAATAATTTTCTTGGGTGCTAGATTCAAATACTAATGAAAAATGATGCTTTTATATTTCGGTCGATATTGTCGTTTTTTTGATTGACTAGTGAAATCGAGCTATTTATTTTAGAAAAGATAATGCTTCACTTATAGATATAGATAAGAACAATATTAGACTTTTTCAAAGACGTTAGATAAAAACGTAATCACTTTGGATTGACTGCAGACAAATGAGAGTTACGCTAACGTATTCGGTAACAAAGTTTTGGATTTTTAACAATATACAATCTGTAACAGGATACATTGTATCTGACGTGTTCTTGAACTCAATCCGTCATAAAAAATCTAGACTTTTAGAGGGTGGTCTGCTTCGGATATTTTGTATGATTTCCGGGTAAAAAGCAACCTGGACTCCTTCCTCCCACATGCTGTATGTAGTAACCTATGGTAAAGTTGGTATATTGTGGCAAATATTTGTATGGGTGAGGATGGAGGCAACATCAAAGTCGGGAGAAATGATGAAGAAATTGTCATCTACATCCATCTTTTTCTTCTTTAACCCATAACCGTTGTAAGTCGGGCGTAGGTGCAAGCATTGTTCTTCGACATATCAGTTTTGACTCACCTCTATTCTTCGCTCTGTCACACAGGAATATCCGACTGTTTCCAATCCATTATTTAAAGTCATCTTCTTTTCTTTTTCATTTTCAATGATCAAGAGCTTCAGTATCCTTTTGGTTATTCCAATTGATTTCATTCTGTGATCCTTTTCCAAACATACTCATTTGTCTTTCTTTGCTTCCACGTGATGATCATCCAGGAATATTCCGTAGGTCTTCATGGCGACAGCTTTTAAACTTTTGTTGACTTATTGTCTGGAATCCAGATATCACATTTGCGTGTAAAAAAGCACTGTATTAACCAGTGTCCTAATTGGATCATAATTTATTCCTGCGAAAAACTCCGCTATAAATCCCTTGTGATGCAGTCTCATGCTCATCTTCTCTAGAAGATGTACGAGTATTTCAATGAGATTTCACATTTGAATATGTTTTTTCTATATGCTGCTCATCATAACATACATGCCAAAGTAAGCTCGTATCAATACGACATTTTGTGCTGCGTGTAGGCACATTCCAACCAAGAAACTGCGCGTGCTTCTGCGGCACAGATTATAGTGTAGGTACTGACTGCACTGCGTGATGATCGGTGCTGTGCAGTGCAGGGAGAGAGGTGATGATGAAGTCGGGTGGTGCCAGCAACATGCGATTGGTGGATATTTTCCCACCCGATGTCGCTTCTAAGTGGGACCCAGAGGTGATTATCCCTTCACTGAGTACTAAATACTTCGAAGCAGCGAACACTTGCACACTCTCACACACACAGGTGACGCACTTGCTTTGCATAAAAAAAAGCGAGGCCAGTTTTCGAACCCAATAACTCCTGGAACACAGAAGAGAGAATCAGCGACATGACCTTCGATCCATCAAAATGGTCAGCCTCGGTAAGTTGACAGAACCCGATTGTACTATTTCGTTTATTAGCAGCATTTAAAAGTGTTTTTTTAGCAATTTGAATATATCACGACAGTTGCAAACATCAATTAATTAAGAATTAATATTCAACAGAAAAGAAGGTCTCTTGTCTTTGATGTATACATCGCCTCCAACACAGACAGGCTAAAATCAGTCGGGTCAATGTGTCAAGTGTGGTGAACCTGCAGTCCTCCACATTCGTCAAACCCCAAACGCCACATTGTCAGCTGAGAATTGCGGAACATCTTAACAGGTGATCAGTGATCCCGCAAATTGACCTCATGCTTAATCGTTTATCCAGACTGTTTTTTGTAACGGAGCTTGTTTCTACAACAGGAAAGATTGTAACATTTCTACCACAAACACTTTCAACCTGTGATTATTATTATTTGTATAGCCATTAAAGACTTGACGATTTTATAGTTAACCAGAGGTTGTCTGAATGCAGATATAATCTGGTCATGCGCTCTGATTTACAGTAAATAACAACATTTGAAATATATACAAACAACGCTAACAAAGTAATACCAAGTGTTAATACAGATTTTAACAAACTTAGAGAAAACCATCAATGGTGAAAGACAAGTCTCATAATGTAAAGAAAACTTTTCAAACAGGAACAACATACATGGACAATAAAGAAAATATTTTTAATCAGACATCATTTAATATTTGCCCCAGTACTATTCAGTTTTTTTTTCATTTTTAATATTATTTAATGTTTGATTACCGACTATATAGCTTCTTCTATTACTTAATTTTTCTTATTATAATAAATAGTAACTATTAGTCTGCCACATTACAATATTTTGCAAATAATATGTTAAATTTCGAAATGAATTATACTGCAAAGATTACATATTTGGGTTTTCCAGTTCAAATGCGAATAAAATAGCGAAACGTTGGAAGTCTGACGCACACAATAACAATGACTCTCTATTTATAAAAACAAATGCAACGTTACCAAAATTTTAACAAGCAAATAGAAAATAAACAATTCAAATACAACAATTAATTTGATAAATATAAAAAACGCAGTGACGATTGTGCATATTTTAATATTTGATCTGGGTAATGATGATATCATTTTTCAAACACACGAAACAACAATGTCCCTCAGAATTCGAGCTCTTGAGTCGATTGTCAAATGAACGTAGACCTTAGCAGCAGTAGCAGCACGGTCCAGAATTTCTACCATTCGTTTCACTTTAGAATTGCATTTACTGCATGCGTTTTAAATTGTTCATATCCTATCTATAATTAGAGCAATGTATGTATGTGGGTATGTGGGTATGTGGGTATGTCTGACCGGTATTTTTCTCCCAACTCTCTTGACAGATTTTATGCTCGATGACTCAAAACAATACTACGCCAATGGGTAACATGGGAAAAATAGCCACGAGATGAAAAATTTCTAAATGAGAGGCCCACAGCAGAAACTACCCCCAAAACGATGTTTTTGCTGCGATGATAAATCAATATGCTTCAGGAATTTGAATTCTGCAGATGCTGCGATTACTAACGCTATACGGGTAATCCTACTTGTTATATATAATTTCGTGATTATATTCAAATTCTGTAGCAGTTCAATATGCTAAAATATTAACAAAAATATGCGCAATATTTCTCTATTTATATTGTGTACTTGTAGAAAGAATTATTTAGAATTTCAACTTGCTTAAAAAGTTACTTAATAAAAACCTAGCAACCACCTAGGATACGAACCTCTAAGTATTATCAACGTTATTATTGAAAATTTATTATTTTCTTCTAAATGACCCTCTTGTTTCTGCTTTTTTTTCACTTCTTGCGTTATAATTTCCATCGAAATCGACTGGGAAAACTGTGAAGAGACTCGACGTAAATAAAAAAGTTGTCAGTTCTAAATTCATATCAATTTACATTTCGATATATAAAAATGGTATTAAAAATATTATAATAAAAATAGAATTTTTATCGGCTAATAACAAAAAATGTTATGCACTACATTTTGGACGAAACGTTTATTAGTAATATGATGAGATTTCTACTTTTTTATAAGAATATTTGAAATATAAAATTGTCAAGAAGAATTCAATACTATACAACTTTATTATAGATTATTATACCAACAACAAATGTATAAAGTGATCGCAATGCAGTTGAGACGAATTTATAGGGTAATCGTTTTTCAAACTTCAAAGATTTTTTCCTTATTGTTACGAAGCTTTTTTTCAATTAAGAGACGAGGTGGCTCAGTGGGTTGAGCGGTCGACTGCCGTGGTGAGGTTGATGGGTTCGAATCCCGGCTCGGGCTATGATAAAATTCCCTCGTCCCTGGTTGACAGCTGTGTTAATCGAGTGCTTAGCGACCCGAAAGGGTTCGTTTGCTCTGATGCCGGATCTTACAGGGGACCGTGAGATAGAAAGTCGCTCCAGCCTTTCATGTACCGTCAAATCATTACACATGAATTCCAGAATATACTACTTCTAATAGTATGCAAAAAATATTCATACGAGTATTAATCAAAACATTTCACTATTAAAAGATAGCTGCATAGTTATTTTTCAGAAATCTACAAAAAATATGAAAATGCTTTACTGAAAAACAAACAAAAGAATTTAGCTAACGAATTTTATCAAATTATCTTTTGTTAACGGTTGCCTTAGCAACCACATAAGAGACGAGTCTCTTATGGTTATACCACTTTGGTGACCTGACGACTATATTAAAAACAATGCCTGTCGGTTATTGTATACCTAAAAATTAAAAATTTATTCTTTGTTTTACTAATTACCTGTGCTGAGTCTAACAAGTACTTATTGCCGCTCAATATTTTTTTATTTGTTATTTGTTTCATCAAAGTATTTGATGTGTTCTGTTCTGTTCTGTCTGGTCTGGTCGCTAACCAAGGAACGCCGATGGCCTGGTGACTACGCTGACATCGAAGGATGCTTACATTTTGAAACAATTGCGCGGGGAACAGCCGGTTTTCATTTCTCAGGCAGGTCTGAGACCCCCGGTTGAATTCCTTGAGAAATACGCGGCTGAACTGAGCCGGCAGGGTAGTCGGGAACCGTTGAAGACTATTCTGCTGAAATATATACAGGATATCAATATCAGGCAGGATCTCTTCTTTCTCTGCTCCATGGACGACATTATTAGCTGCGCGGAACTCATTGACACGCTGCCGATGGAGTTGACTGACAAGTAAGTGTTGTTAATATACTCGGCAGTCAGTCACCTGATAATCGAGCTGACATATCAGTTCATCTATATATTTTCACATTAAAATTGGCACATCCATCTATACCATTAATGCTGGTACATCTACCATCTGTAGTGAGAATCAGTGGGAATTTGTATTATGAAGCACGGCATTGGTTAACAAGGTGTTTCATTTTTTGCATTAATTTCGACAATTCTACACGTCGGGGACGAGGTGGCTCGGTGGGTTGAGCGGTCGACTGCCGTGCTGAGGTTGGTGGGTTCGAGTCCCGGCTCGGGCTATGCTAAACAATTCCCTCGTCCCTGGTTGACAGCTGTGTCAATCGAGGGCTTAGCGACCCTAAAGGGTTCGTACGTTTGGTTTGATGCCGGATCTTACAGGTGGCGCTGGGAACTACCGTGAGACAGAAAATCACTCTAGCCTTTCATTATACATGATTTCCAGAATAAACTACTTCTAGTAGTATGCAACATATTCTGCGGAAGCCAATTATATGATTTTGTTGTGGCTACAGTAAACAACAGAATGCGAAAACAAACTGCTTATTGACTGCGGTTTCTTCGGTAGTTTTAGTTGATGCTGTTTGTTCTAATTCTCAGTCGATAGGACGCGTCATCGCCCCGACCTCCCGGGGAAAGGAGGACCTAGAAAAGGAGAAAGAGGAAAGAGATGAGGTATAGAGAGAATGCTAAAGATAATAAGAAAAATATTAGGAAAGAGAAGTAATGCAGAGATAGAGGGGGAAGCAGGGAGAAGGAGCAGTAGTGTACGAGATTTGCAGCACTTTGCCTGCCTGACCAGGACATCCCGCCACGCGATTCACACAGTTCGAAGACACGAGGGTTACTCTACAAGTGTGGGAATTGTACTACATGTAGGACACCGACGTACTCCGAACTGTCGCCGAGCGAGCGAGGGAGACTGAACCCAATGTTGGACAGCACAGACTCAGATCGCCAAGCGTGGGAACAGCTCCACTCAGTGAAATACAAACTCAACATAAACAATTCGTGATTGCAATTGGTGATTTAATATCGCAGAATAGAAAATAATATAAACAACTATGTCAAAGATTATATACATATCGCAAGAATAACCATAATGGAACACAATCTCAACTAAAACAACAGTTTCACCGTGGAATCTGATAAGGAGTCTATTTTCCTCCCTGACACCGTTTTAGTTGTTGACAAAGTATCTGCACAAAAAACTGTGTCATCGAGAGTGAATGTGAAATCATCCTTGTCAACGGTGTGATTAGAAAATTGGATTTGGCAGGTAGTTGACGACGATCTCCTATAGATACATATACAGCACTGTAGATTGGTTCCACTTTATTTTATCTGCAGGTTTTGCCATCCCTGCATGTTGTTATTTGTACAGTTTGATAAAACGATTGCACATTTCACTCCAATGCAGCACGTTTGCTTTCAATGTCATCTTTCAGGTATAAATTTTGTACTGCGCCTCTCAAACAGCGTAAAGATTCCAACCTGGCCAGCGACATCTTTGTCGAAATTTGCAGTAAATACTACCGAAAAGAGCCAATTAGTTGTGTTTGGTTACGTGACCGACTGCAATGGCCTCCCGTAAGTGTTCCTCGGTGTTTATGAGTGCTAAATACAATAGGTTCATTGTTTTAAAAGAATAATTTTGAAGTATCACACTTTTCATCAGTGCTAATTATAGCTTATGGATGGTAATTCTACAAAGCAGAACTTTTAACATTATCGATCAAATTCGATGATTTGTTCTTTGTTAACCTCTTTTATTTCGTGAGGCTTAGTGACTTTCATTGAAATGTTGGGTGAGAAATATTGATTGCTCTTCAATTCCAATTTGATATGAAATATCGACAAATAATTATATGCTGTTTGTTTTATCAGTTCACTCATCCTCAAGGACATAATCGTTGGTACGAGGCCTTTTCTTCCTCGCAGACAGTGGATGCGTTTGAGTAGTAGGAGATTGGTCGTATCTAGCCCAGACAACGGCCTAGTTTACGTTAGCAATGGGACAACCAATCAGATTGAAGTAATCAAGGTCATTGACGTCACACAATTTTTAGCAGCCAATAAGAGCGGAGTACGTCATAAGTAGGTCAAGTTTATGTGGAATTTTCCAAGGTCAAGTGGAATTCTCTCCCCCTCCTGCCTGCCGTACAGGAAAATGGTTTCTCATTGGCTGCTAAATTTAGAGTGACATCAATGACCTTGACATAATTCGTTCACCTTTGGTCCACGTCAGCAATGACTTTCACCTACTTAAATCTGATTGACTCTCTCGTTGCTAACGTAAACTAGGCCGTTGTCTGGGCTAGATGCGACCAATCTCCTACTACCTGTTTGCTATTTTGAAAACGTTTTGTAAACCTTAGAAGGTTTTGAATACCAAACATAAACTCAAAATATTTTCTGGTTTCCAAAACGTGTTTTGAAAACCTATCATGCAAATATTAAACCACTCATCATTTTTTCTGTCTTTTGTTTCATAGAGTCATCCGACTTTTGTTGAGGACTTGCGGAAGTGTGTTGAAAGTTATGAAATCATAACACTTTATATCTGGTTGAGCAACAAATTTAACGAAGGTTTTCCCGATGTTAGAGAACTCGAAAACATGAAAGTGAGTGCAGTAATAGTTCTCAGAACGGTAATGTAGGTATACTCTGATATATGTGTATACCGGTATGTATTTGTTTTATAAATGCCATATTGGAAAAAGAGCATAAAAAGACAAATAAGGTTGTATGACCAACACTAAGAACTGTCAGCGATTTTTTCCATGGATTAAATTGTACTTAACTGGGCTATATATGTAGATCTATTCATTTCACTGGGATCATTTCTGTTTAGGCAAACGCTCTAAGAGAACCTAATTCGACTTTAACTAACATTTTCACTGTGTCAAAACATGCAAGTCTTATTTTAAATCTCCGATGAACACAAAACCGCTGAAACATTTAAACAACATGTCGAAAGCGATAAAAATGGATATTAGTGATTATGACGAAGTATGGAATTTACAAAAAGAAACAGACAAAATAAAAAGTTTAGTGCCCCAAAATGTTTTAAGCGAATCTACCAAAAAATAAGATTCTGAAGATAATAGTCGAAATGGATTGACACCTACTACTACTTCATGTCATTCAAACAACAGATTTGGAAGTACCTGTTGTCCATGTGACAGCGCTCAGATGAACTCAGGATAGCAGCAGAATTACTAACAGATTAAGCCTCTATTGCTCTTACTGATTTCACACCGGCTATATAGTTTGCTCCATAAACACTAAATATTTGGGTATGGTTGGTGGCAATATGGCACCCACCCTGGGACCGGCACTGCATCTATAGCTAACAGAAGAACGCTTTGTTTTTCAGGATACGGTTTGCAAAATTATCGACTTGGCAGTCAATAATATCAGCAATCTGATTGATATGCGAAGTCTGTCTGTGACTCAGGGACAACATGGTCAAGGTTCGGCCTACGGACAACGCCGTTAAGGGTCGTCCCGCGGACGTCGCTATTAAAATTTCCCCCATTTGACTGGAATAGAAAAGGAAGTTCACGAACATTTCTGTGCCCATTGCACCACCTTACTTTATCCAGTGAATCACTCTTGGTTAAAGTGTTATTTTACTATGAACATTCAATCAAACAATCCGCCGCTTTGGAGATGGTGTTACAAAGACTATATACGCCCGCTACTCGGAGCCGTAGCTATATAGTTATAGGCTAGGGAGAGCTGAGCCCACCGCATTAAATGGTTATGACCACGCCCTATTGGCCTACAAATGTATGCTACGTGTGTGTGTGTGTGTGTGTGTGTGTGTGTGTGTGTGTGTGTGTATGTAGCAAATGTTTCCAGGCTTTACAAGTTAATAACAAAACATCGGCATTACAAATAGCGTCGGCAAAAACGTATTACAGAAACAGGGAATTCCCAATGACATCATAAGTAGCTCAGTCAATCTGGAGCTGCCGCGTCAAAGTAGTTCAAGATCACGCCCACGCATAAGAATTTTAAAAGTGTCAGCTCCTGATTGACTGATCTACTTATGACGTCATTCAAGAATTCCCTGTTTATATTTCTGGGTGTTCCAAAGATGTATTACCTCCCCCGACTACTACTACTACACGAGAATATACTACATATATAGAATAGGATCAATGGCTGATTAACGTGCACCGACCTTCACCTCTAGTACAGTATTTTGATTAAACATTAATTGAACAATACAAAAGACTACAAACTGCTTTCATGATCTTATATTATTCAGTATTACTTTTCATTGTTAATGTGCAAGTATATTATGTACCATCGTTGTGAATCATATAATTGATGTTGGTGTGATTCACACAATGTGCAGTCAGGATACGGACATTGGATGGGCTCTTGATTTGAAATAGTGTGATCATAAATATACTTTCAAGTCATTTAGCACGTCGTGTGTATTTAATGCCAATGATCACACCATTCTGAAATACAAAGAAAAGTACTGAGAACAATTCGGATAGGTAATGACAACACAGGTCTGGATTACTCTACAACCAATCTTTCGTAGACTGCAAATTGCGATTGTCGTCAAAGTGAGAATGGTGACTTGATGCCTTTTAATATTTATATTACTGTTCAATACTTCGATTTATTACTTTTTACCCTTCCTTTGCAGTTTACGCCTGTGTTTTACGCACCATTTAGTTTTGCTGTTATAAAGAATATTGTTTAAAATTTAGACATTCAGAGTTTTCGTTAAATTGTGTATAAATAAGCGACGTGTGTGTGTATGTATCTGTGAGAACGCTTTCACGCAAAGACCGCTTGACCAAATTGCTTGAAATTTCGTGTGTGCCTGCGCATTTACGCAGTGCCGAGGACATAGGCCAGGTTTTGTTTTGATTGCTGACCTTTGAAAGCCGAACTGACCGTACAAACATGATTGCATCATAATGTTATTCCTTTTCTCTTATCTTCTTATATATATATTTTTCAAGTTGTCTGTGTGTTCCGGGTGGGCGGCCGGACCGTTGGTGCCAGCGATCCGAATTTTGCATGAGTGACCCCCTCAACACTGCGGGTAACATAGGGGGGCGAGGTCGACTTCCGAGATCGGGGTCGGGGTTGAGGTCAAGAAGGCTAAAACGGTGTGAAATGGCCGTAATTCGAGCAGAAGGAAGCCTCTCACCGAAAATTTCATTAAACAAAAGTTGCAGGGCACCCCCGAAAATGAGGGACCGGACTATTGTAGGGTTAGGCATGTGCCCTATTCTATTGCCCAGCAATGCGGGTAACCTCTGCTAGTGCTGAATATGCCAAGTAAAAATTAAAATCGATTACACTCTTGTTTATAGTAAGGCGCTGTTTAAGTATTACGTTAATCAATTTTCACTATTCTGAACACCCCTATCCCCATAACGCACCGTAACGCTGTAAGAGACACCCCACTCGAGGTCTACGTGTTAATCAGGACGCTGTTGTTTAAAACCAGTAGGCTGACATTTCAATTTTTCGTCGGTGTTTTTTTGGGTAAGTTATCTTTCAAGCTCAGCCAAGCAGAGATATTAGTGTCTGCATGTCCGCTAACACATTAATGAATGCATCATTATAAATTTAAATTCATTTATGAACATCAGTCTTACATTGCCATTGGCATTAACTGCCCTAAAATATATAGCTAATACAGGGCCGGAGCAGTCGCATTGTGATTGGTCCGGCAGATTTCCCAACCTCCTACATTGAATCAATGTCACTGTCCAGCACAACGAAAACTTGAAGACAAAATATGAATGTACATATATTGAACAAACCAGTTACTAATACAACAAATTATTGTTTTTATTTATCCCATAGTATAAGCGTAGCAAGTATATGAAATACAACATGAATAACACAAGGCATAAGAGAAAATGTTACCAAAAGTTAAGGCTGAGTAAAAGTTCCAAAGAACCTGCGCCGGTGCTCATTAAATAACACAAACACATTCGCTACAGAAATTAAATCCAAATTGTCCACTTTATCTTGATAGATGTGCAAGGTCATCAGATGATTGAGGCGG
>JAUYWV010128235.1:0-11284 GCA_032274565.1 Nematoplana nigrocapitula
TAAATACTCCATGGCAATGTAACATGTCAGACTGCTATCATAACAGCGCTAAGGACGGCCAAAGAGCACCTGCAAACCATCATTTAATATTGCCTATTTGGTTATCAAGGGACACATTGTTGGTATCCGTGAATAGCCAAAGGCTGAGCATTCGAAGTAAAATATACTTATGTTATAGACGAATCTATTATATTAAGCAAGCTATGTGATTCCTGGGTAGGTCGCAAGAGATCTGAGTATTTTTTCCGTTTCACAATTGGCAGTTGTTTTTAGTAATTATGTCTATATACAATAGGCCACGAGGAAAGGGTAGTCGATGCAGGAGTATATCGTATAAACTGCGACCTACAGTTTGTGCAATAGCAAGTTAACGTCGAGCAAAAGCTAGGAACTCGTCCACTTAGCGAGCCCTGCTCAGCTATATAATTATATACCTCAAGTAAACAATGAAAATGAAGTTGCATGGAACACCCTGCTGTTTCACAGTTACCATTCAGTATACGTATATAAGGATTTAACTTAAAAGTTAAACAGAAAAAAAAGTTCCACAGCTTTAAGAGACGTATATCTGGTGTGCGATTCTTGGTTGACGTAGTTAATCTGAATGCCAAGTATATAATTATTATTAAGTCAACCCTTGCAAAAAGCCATTAAATTTAATTATGGCCAACGTTTCAATGGTCAACCACCATTTCTAATAATAATTTACATAATTAAATAATAATAAATTAAATGTAATTTTCAGAAATAGAACTAAACTTTCCACAGCAAGATTTAACCTACGTAGAAATAGGCAAAAACATTCATGCTCATCCAGTATACTAAAAATTGGAATAATCTACCACATTACATCAGAAGTTTAAATTACAAATCCATTTTGCAACTCTTTTTAATTACATATCACAAGCAAACAGTATTATACAAATACCACCGTATTTATTCGATTAAACGCCGCGGCGATTATTATACAAGTTTTTCCTGCTGCGGCGTTTAATCAACGGCGACGTTTAAAACAGTTGTACCATTCAAGGCCTTCTACCGAGAACTGTACGAAAAGTGGTTGCAAGAACCAGTTCTAGCTACCAATCTTACACCTTGCTGGCAATCCACGTGCACATCACGGCCGGATATGGTGAACTGGGTGAAGGAGTCGTGGCGGTGGCTATCGTCTGACATAATAGTGCGATCTTTTGAAGCATGTGGGATAACAACCGACGACCCAGACCGCATCCACTGCACCAAAGATGGCGAATTGCCTATGCTGCTCGACAAGCCTTGTTTCGTGGTCAACTTGCCAGTGCCAGCGAGGATGCGGAGGAGACAGACGGTGACACAGACGTCGAGGATTTCGATGGCGAGGAAGATAACGATGATGTGACATTGATATTTAGTATACT
The DNA here is from genome assembly GCA_032274565.1 of Nematoplana nigrocapitula. NCBI lineage: Eukaryota > Metazoa > Platyhelminthes > Proseriata > Nematoplanidae > Nematoplana > Nematoplana nigrocapitula. The sequence continues at coordinate 1,398 of JAUYWV010128235.1, forward strand.
GTACTGTTGTAACCACGTGTACCGGATCTTCGAAAATACGCTTTTGCTGCGGCGTTTATTAGACAATGTTTTTGCTGCGTCGTTTATTAGACAATGTTTTTGCTGCGCGTTTATTAGTCAATGTTTTTGCTGCGTCGTTTATTAGACAATGTTTTTGCTGCGTCGTTTATTAGACAATGTTTTTGCTGCGTCGTTTATTAGTCAATGTTTTTGCTGCGTCGTTTATTAGACAATGTTTTTGCTGCGGCGTTTATTAGACAATGTTTTTGCTGCGGCGTTTAATCGAAGAAATACGGTACGACAATAAATGTTAATAACCATATAATAGAGTCACGTATGACATAGGTTAAGGCCAATGGGATGTCATTAATCTTCGCCATCGTGCTCGATTCCTCGCCACATCAGTCCAGTTCTCCATATCTTCTGCATCCTTCTTCACACCGACTTTTCAACGTAGTCTGGGTTTGTTCTCTTCTTCTACGTCCCGTTTCTTCCATCAGGAAAGTTTGCCTCGGTGCTCGCTCTTCCCTCATTCTTACTATATACATGGCCAGGCCACGGGGTCTGTTCCGCACCATTCTTTCGGTAAGAGTTTGTTTGAAGCCTACTTCTTCTCTGATATCTGCCAATTTTTCCTTTCAACAAACTTCGCGTTAGTTATCACTCTCATCCAGTTGTTCTCGCATATTTGTACCCTTTTCTCCTTTGGTACCCATTGATAGTCACTGCACGGATTTTGTTTAGTTTAGAAATGTTTATGAAATGACGATTTACAGTACATTATTTCGGTCGGGGGTGTACGATTTCGTAGTCTTCGTTTGTTTAGTTGTCAGATTTGTACTTTTGCAATTTCAAGTTTATTTGTTAAATTATGTTCTGTGGAATAGTGTTTTGTTATAAATGAGAAGACGGATTTCGTGTTTTTACGTTCATCCCAGTTAAGTTTTATTAATTTAGTTTTTTGCTGTTAATTGTTTGTTCCCTGACTGACAAACCCAGTTTTTTCGTGCTTCCTTGTTTCTGTAAGATTATAACAGCCCTGGTGGCAAATAAAAATAAAAATAATATTAGTAATGAAAGCAATTATTCATAAGGAAAGAACACATGTTTCAGAGTTCTGTGGATCACGTCGCCGGTTTCCATTTTATTTGCAAATCGCTCTCGAACGAAGGCACTCTTCCAACAACGACCATGCTGTTTCAATTCCAGCAGCAGGCCATTCCATTTACCTCGAAGTAGAGGGTCACTAAAAATCAATAAAAATTTCAAAAAGTCCATATGTACACTCGTGACACAGATAACAATTTTTACCACGAGTGATTTATTGTCTCACGAGGCTGAACGGGTACAGTCGATTTGCAGAGTGACTGTTCAGTATTGGTCCTCGTTGGTTGTGTTTCTGAGTTTATGCAAATATTGCGGTGTTCTCTATTTTTTTGAAAATGCTTTATTTTTAATCTGACAAAAAATGCGATACTAAGTGCAGCGTATACCCGATGTCATTCCAGGTGGCAGTTGTGCGCTATAATCTAATTGTAATAGTTAAGCTGCAACAGAATTTGGGAGATTACATTTTGGGGACAGCGCCAAAGATTAGGCGGATTGCGGGTTTACATTGACGCAGCTGCACAAAGTAGAACATCTACGCCTGAGAACTGAACGACTGATCGCGATTTTTACCTATATGTAGAAATGGTTAATTCAAGTTACGAGTTGGAACGAGACTGACCAAAACTGTTCATAAAATATGCAATAAAAGATAATAATCGATATTATTAAGCAAGCTACGTGATTCCTGTGTCGTTGACTCGGTCGCGTACCCTTAGAACACGTCGCTGATTGGTCGGTTTGCTGACAGAGAGAGAGAGAGAGAAAGAGCCAGCGCGACTTGATTTACGCACTCAGGCAGAGGCTTGCTTGCTGGCTTAAAGCTGCACACTCGGCCAAGCTGATCTTCTCTTGCTCTGCAAGCAAGACTGCGGTGCTGCGCTAGTGGACATGCGCTTGAAAGTACGCCAAAAACACGCTACTGATACTCAACTTGAGCGCGCTGTGCTTTACTCATAACAACACTTGCACGTGTAGCTGCAGCGGGCCACTGGTATATTATTTATCCACAGTCATCTGCATAAATGCATTCGGAGTGGGTACAAATCGAGAAAAAGTGCTTACAAATGAAAATGAAGCCTAGAGTACAGATGATCGCTTTCATACAGTATAACAATAACAAAACTATGCGATGAAATATGCACTCGCTAATATACAGAATCCAAATATCTTGCACACAAATGGACAGCTGACTAATGAATAGCAGAAATTTGGCTTCTTAATTTTTTGGACTATGATACGGAATTCCTGACTGATTGTTATGATACGGAATGCCTCGCTGAGACTTTTCCCTCGGCTTCTGATCTTCGCCTAGCTGTGAAAGTCTCTTGATAATACTTGGCCAATGGTTCAAAGTCCTCGTCGTTTCCTCTGCACTTCCTCCGACAGACAGACCATTTTAAAGGCATGCGAAGATGCTTCAATTGTTCATACCAAGTGAAGGAATCAAATTATCTCACTTAGGCCATAAAATGTACCCGTACACACATCAAATAAACTAGGTGCGATTTTTCTCAGTGTTTCTTTTTTCTGATGTGATGGCATTCCAATCCTCCTACTTTTGGACAATCACCAGGGTCTATAGAACGGTCAATCAGTCAATGACAAAGTGAAAGTCAACCGTATTCCCGTTCATCATTAAACAATAGATAATTATCAATGTAGTGATTGAACTGTCATATATTTGGAATTTTAAGTACTCCTATCGATATCACCGTAATATGCCTCAATTTCAAGGAAACGCTCTTAAAATTTCAAAATATTCTTGGCAGGATAACTCGACTTCCAGTTCGGACCCATCCCTGCTATTTTTTCTGCACACGCCCTTGTATAAGTACCATTTCTTCGTAAAGTTTCTATTAAAATAAGACCTTATCATGCGTGACTTCCATGCTGCTTGGACGATAATAAAATATTATATGTAAAACAAGTAAACTACAGCAAATTCTATGGCTTTGCATTCAAAATTCAAATATTAATCGATAACTGTATATCTGCATACCTTCACAAGTATTCATCAGATATTAAAGTTCATTGAAATCAATATATAAACTATGCACAATAGTAGGTAAAAGCATAAATGACATTTTTAACGAATCAGCCTATATATAGCGAACACCGACAATGCGTACAGCGTACTGTTGACAATCTAGATACTATTTATATAGCTACTACAGTCAGAGCCGGCGAAGACCAATCGGGGGGGGGGGGGAGCACGAAGGTGGAAGGGCCCCATAATTGTTGTGACACGCCGTATACTGTAGGTGTAAAAGGGCCCCACTAATGCCTCATTGGGTATTTTGGGGGGGGGGGGTACCTTACTGAGGCTTGCGCCGGCTCTGATTACAGTATATATACTGTAGATAGTGTATCAATACTGCGTTCTCTATAGGTTCAATCGAAAATCAGTGATATGTGTTCCAAAATAAACCACATACGAACTTCTATGATCAGTAGGCAGGTATAGCAGATTCATCAGCGTCCTATGTACCACATATGCATGTTATCTGCTCGTTTTAGTTGAATATATACAAATAACAAAAGTACAAATTATTTAGTTGTATTTTATTGTTGCAGAAATCGTTATTGCGAAGTTTTATATAGCGTAGTTTTTTGTTCAGTCCTTAGCAGTTCGACTGCACTATATACAGTACAGTATATAGATAATATTTTCGTAAATGACTCTGCTAAACAATATGACAGCATTGAGATTGCTTGATATACTGACTCTTGTTTAAATGGACTCTATTTTTAGAAACAATTGTCTATATGACAGAATTTATTATATGTTTCATATTCATTAAGCATCTGCATGCATCCAAATCATCATAAACTACAAATATGTACCTCGCAGTTCATGGGAGTTTGCAGTCGAAGAGAAAGACCTATAAAAATGGTTATTTGCTATTAGATATCTATAGTTTAGCAAGCACCTAATTATGCAATTTAAATAAAGAAAGCCTCGTATTTCTATTTATGGACCTCAATTATGATCGTTTTGCAAACCTCTTGACGCACATTAAGTCAGTATACATTACTGTACATTATATGCTTACATTGTAGTTGTTTGATTGTAGAAGCTCACTGTCATGCCCAGCATACAATTTTGTATATACTATAAACAATTGTCGATTTATTCACTTGAAAAATCGTAGACTAAGTAGTGAGCATCAACATGCATAAATAACAGATTAGTATATTAGCTATAAAAGATGGTATAGGAGTGCGTTAAACCACTCGTAGATTAGAAAAATGTTCAATGTACCAAAACTGTGATAAGCACAAGTTTAGCCTTCATTTACACAGTACAACATATTTATAATTTGTTTCAGGCTATACGAGAGGAAGCCGAAAGTGCCTATGTGGCGTACAACGAATCAAAATTTCAAGTAAGTACTATATACTGAATATCATATGTATTAAATGTATTATACGGTAAATAACAATGGAATAATCTGTTTATTCGATTTATTATGCGCTTTTGGCGAATTATACTATAGGAATTCCGCTTAACGCCAGTTAGTTACCAAGTTTTTGGATTGAACTAGTTTGTTGCTAAGCTGACGTACGCTAATTCGTTAATTTTGACGCCTATTTGAAATATAATAATACTAATAAACCATTTAATCTTAAAAAATGAATGAAAATCGTATACAAACAGAGGAAAAAGCAGGTGCAGTATAATTACAATATAGTTAAAAAGACAAAAGATTAACTGTCATTTAACAAAATGCTGGTGTGTATGAGGAAAGTTGATTGCCTTCTTTTGGTGGAGCAAATTCACCTATGTACTTTCGACTGTTATATATATAGCAGTGACGTTTGGCAATGGGATGATGAAGAGGATGGCCGTTATCTCTTTCGGCGTTTAAATAATAAGTTCTTTGACAATGTTTCCAAAATGTTTTCCGTTACTAGAACGATACTGCATCCACAGTCGTTATGGTTGACGACGCTGCGGTGACAACGCTTGCAGTTCGTGTGACAACTCCCCAAGCAGATTTGCGGGCAGTGCAACCCCTGTGGTAGATTACCGGTCTGATAAGGCCAGAGTAGATAGAGAACAGATGTTCTTTTGAACAGAAAGGCCTTCAGCTCTCCGGAATGGGTGAAGAAATTATCGTGATCATGTCACAAGCTGCAAACTTGAAACTAAGTAAAGTAGTAAACTGACAACCAATTTAACAAACTAAAAAAAAAAAATTAAAAAAAGCAGAATTTTAGCAACGAGCGTGAGCAAAAAATGGATGGCGATATATTTTTGTGCAAAGTAATCAAAACAACAGTATTGGATTTGATGAAGCTTTGAAAAAATGTGCATTGCCAAAACAACAGAAAAAAAATTACGTCTGATCTGGAGTTAACTAAACCCTTACTACTCGTATGGTCGCAGGTTTCACGAGAAAGAACTCAGTATCTTATGAACTATACATAAAATAATTCACTTAGTGAGTGGAAAAATGTTCATATATGTTTCGTATATTTCTCGCATTTGGCTCTCCCAATTGATTGCAGTGTGATAATCCAGTATTTTACAACAAAGCCAAAGCACTTAATTGGACCTCTTCCGAGTATGACACGAGAAACTGCAAATCTGACAGTTATGTGCCACTGGCGGAAGATCCTCTCCTCTATAAAATTCACGACAACAGGAAAGCCTCGACAGCCCATGTGCCCACAAATGTTTACGACGGATGTGAGTAGAGATGTGTTGTGTTTTCTACAGTATACACTGTGTGCTGTATATGACAGTTTCAAAGTGTAGCAGTGTAAGCTGTCATATGATGTAGGAAATTTGATAATGAAGGATGACAATGGCAATTAGATTGACTCTATAATGAATCTTTGGTAAGAAAGACAGACTTTTTATTTTAATTTTTTTTAATTTGACTAAACAGAAAGCTGTTTGACTCATCATACAGTATATAGTTACTTCCGTTGGCAATGGGCAGTATGTAGCTACACTGCTCTACCATAATATTAAGCACACTTGCTGAAATTCAAAATAAAGTCATAGAAATCCATCTGACTTTGTAACAAAAAATATGTCACACACATATAAGTAATCATAACACGCAGTACATCATTGGAAAGCATTAGAATTAGAGAATAAAATATCCTAAACTGCGAATAGCTTATAACTCTGGTTAATCTTGGAGGATCACTATTCAATTGTAATTTCATCCAGTTCCAGACCATTTCAATAATATACAACAATATTAAAACATAAAACAAATAAATATAAAGATTACCAGGGTGAAGTTAAAGTAAAAGTAGTGTCTTTCTGTACACATATAGTTGTGCAATCTTTTCAATAATGTTCAAGTCTGGATACAGTACGGGCCAGTCCAGAACATGGAACCTTCGGAGCGGAACCAGTTATTGATTATTTTGGCACTGTGAGGTGTTGCATTATCCTGCTGAAACAAGGGGGCATCTTCATCTCATAGCATGCGCCGAACGCTGTCTTTGAAATAGGTATTGGAATCAAACTCAAGAAAAAAAACCTGTTGGTAAACTGGCAAAAATCCTTCATCACTCTTTTGCCAGACATATAACCGTCAATAGCAGTCCATTACTCTAAACCGGCTTTCATCAGGAAGAGCACGTTGCCCCAAAACTATTGTACCGATATTTCTTTGTATTTCCGACACCACTGTACTCTCGTCCACCTGTTCTTGCCTATTACGTACATAGACTTGAGAACAACTCGTCCATACAGTCCTGCTTCATGGAGGCGACGCTTTATAGTGTGGACAGAAATATTGTTCCCTACAATTTTCACGAACTGTTGTCGATATTGTCTAAGAGAATCGCGACGATTGGATTTCGTGTAGGGAGTTTAGGTGCCGATCATCAGCAGCAGTTGTCAGACATAAACGACCACTTTGATAGGCACTGTGGTAAGCACCAGTTTTCTCAAACCTTTGAAGAGTATTACGCACAGCTCCACGCAATAAATCCAACAAATCAGCAATCTGTCGTTGCCTGTTCCCATATACGTACAATGAAATTTTGAATTTCGAGGCTAACTTCGAATGACCTTGGGTTTCTGCTATGTTAAGTATGTCAGTATGTTATGCTAAATTTTCTGAGATCTGATTTCCCTCCTGTCAGGAAGTATGCTTTGATTTATTGCTTCGCACGTGGATGAGTTTCATCTAATTTCTTCTAATTATCACCATGCAAGCTGTCCGTATTTGATCATTATAATCAAGCATACTATATCTGAATAAAGAAATCCCGAAATTTCGAGCAGGGTTCTGTAAGGGAAAAGGTATAAGAGATCTGGAAAAAATTATTGAGGTGAAACGCGCTGTATCTATGTTGCATAGATTTCTCAAAAAGTTTCCGGAGAAGAGGAAGGCCTAAAGCAAGATGGTTCGATGACACACATAAAACTACATGTCTCAGAGGAACAGCGCTTAACCGTTTGACCATCGTCATATCTCGAGTCACTAGGGCATGGCAACCGAGCTCCGACGAAACGTTAAATTCGGATATTTAGAAATCAATGATATTTGAGTATATTCTGGTTTGAAATGGAAGGCCAGATTTTTTAGAAACAAAATGTTTAATCTAAAATCCAGACGTCTCAACCAAATTGACGGCTGGCAGCGAGAGACCTGGAAAATATTTTTATGCGGAGAGACTGACTCGGGTAAAATTGGTTGTGAAAAAGTCCATTGCAGACAGGGCACAATTCTGTGTTTATACTGCAGAAGAGGTTGACCTCAAATGCGAGCACTCTTCCAGTTACAGAAACCGCCGTATTGTTGAGAGTTCTATTTTTTATGTCAAACCCCACTGCTCCATGACCCAAAATTGTGGCATTTATTCTTTGGACTTCAAAAGTTAACTCTCGCTTGCCTTCCTGTATTAAAATATTTTTTCCTCTCTCACTAATAGTTTTGGGTAAAACGTCGGGTCGGGATAAATGGGGGTTTTCTCTAAACAAATATGCTAATTTAAAATTTTATTATTTTCGAAGATGTTTTCCTTATGCTGTTTTTATAATACCTGATATACGGATGCTCAAATGTTTCAAATCATTTATCCCCACGATCATCAGAGTTTGGGTCGCGTACATTCTACTTGGGTGTGTGAACTTCTCCAACAAATGCACGCGTAGTTCAAACAATTGAGAAAACCAATTACAGTTATAAAAGCAATTGTTTGGTACACATTGATCGGTTCTTCTACAAATGACAACTAAATGCAGTATAATACCGGAACATACTGGGCTATTATGCTGACAGAAAGCTTGCCAATGTGCATGAAGCAATCCTGCCCAGACATTCAATCTTAACTTGAAACGCGCCTGTAGGTGACCTTGTTTGGAAATTAACTATCAATTTCATTTACTTCCGTTTCTTTCTATTATCCACATTTTACTTTTGTTCTTGATTCGTAGTGAATGATTTTATAGAATAAAGTCGTTTAATATTCCTCAATGATTTTCCAATCCAAAATCATTTACGAAGACAGCAGGCGTTGAACTCACGTCTATCGCCTTTTGTTGTTAACTACAGCGTTAGATTTACTGGCCTTGTTAATGAAAGTTGATTTCGTGAGTTTAAAACGTAGGCTAGTTTAATATTATACCCTTTGCACGTTTTGGGACTTCTGTTTGTTATCATTACATTTTGAAGTACCATCGCTCGGAAACATCACGCAAAACTAGCCAGGTGTATCCGACTGCTGTGATCCATGGTCGACCAGGGATGCTCCAAGAAGCGTTTTGGGTCTGTCGGGTTTCCTCTCGGTCATGAATAATTGATTATATTTACTGGCATCGGATATATGGCGCGGCTCAGCTCAATCCATTTAGTTACAAACTTTGCACGACGCCCACTGATGCTTGGAAATCCGTCAAGTAAACCCAGTATAGCATGCCTCACCTAAAAATCAATTTAAAAACCCTATACAAATTTTTGATTTTTTAAAATAACACAAAAAAATAAACAGTATTTGATATGTTTTTCACGTGTCGGGTTTGAACAAAGTGATAAGTTATAATACTTACTTGAACTAACTGTAATATTTATAACATGAATCTTTAGGGTTACGCCCTCTTGGGAACAGCGAAGTCCACGCCGATTGTGTTATCGATCGAATTACGGAGTTTCTTGCCATTTTGTTGCATGAAAGGCTGTAGTTCTATTTAGTTGATTTTTAAACAAACAGCGCCAATTTTCAAATTATAACTATTTATATGATGATATTGGCTGCATTAATCACATTTTCTTACCAGTGTCAGTGTCCCATTTATTCATTTTCACATAGATTTATCGCGGACTGTAGTAATAAAACCTATTATATACTGCTTCATTAGATATTAATGTATTCAGTCAGTAAATCATAAAGAGGGAATCTGTGAAGATATTGTTGATGCTTCTCTGCAAAGATGTGGAGATATACGCAGCTATAGGCATTAGACCGTCGGAGATGCAATGAATGATCAAAGTAAAGATAATTTATTTTGTCGATGAGATTTTGGATAGTAAAGGGTTATTCACTTTCGAGAATAGAAGATCAACCGGATAGATAACAAGTTAACTAACTCATGTGTACAGAGTTGGTCGTATTGTTTCATCAATAACAATAAATACAGTAGGTAAAAAGCGAACATTATTCGTATACTTATAAAATTTCATAAAAATTCATATTCATTAGAACAATACAGAGTATATTAAAAAACAGTAACACTTATATTTAAGCAACTTAGTCCATAGACATAACACAATATTAAAACGCATGATTGTTATTGCAAGCATAGG
>JAUYWV010128246.1:0-11284 GCA_032274565.1 Nematoplana nigrocapitula
TACTAATTATTGTATTTGATATCATTTAATTTTTAACTTTATTCAATTTATACTGACTGTTACATAATTTACGTAAAACTTTCACTGCACTACTGAAATCACCTACCCGTAGTATACAATGTGTATTTAGTCTATAATGCTACATGTATCAATATTATCGACATATAGTGGTCACCTTAAGCTTAAATCAATGCCAATGGCAATAATGCTGGAATGAGATGAACATCATTTGCATTAGCTCCAAATTTTAATTATAATTCATACAAATAATGAAATATTTTGAGTATATAAGATATTTAGTTTTTAGAATGTGTCCTATAAAGTTTAAATATTTAATTTAATCATTAAAAACAATTATTAGTATGTTCAATAAAAATTTTATTTAGTTAATTAGCACATATACGTCATTTAAAAGACTCACGAAAGTGAGTTCAAATGTAAAATATAAAGTTTCTATAACACGTTTTTCATTCATATGTATAGTGTTTATGCGTAAATTACCACAATGATGGTTTGCAAACAATCGTAATACTGATCACAGATCACCTACTTTTACTAAAATCAGACAGTCTAAAAATCTCATAAATAAAAACATACTTTCCAATTATTTCACAAAGATCATAAACGTCGTCAAACAATACTTCTTCATCAGCCATTGCAAGACAATAAAATATAAACTACTTGCTTGCAAACCTATTTTCTAATAGCGAAACTCGGCATGTATCTGTCCAAACAGATTTGACCTTTTTTTACATTAATTTTACGCATTAAAACACTTAAGTACTATGAACTTACAGAGCAAGACCAACCAGGCGGAATAGCTCTCTTGGAGTGTATTGAGATTGGAAATTATGCTCCAAGTAAAAGTGGAAAATCTGTAATAATAAAATGTTAATTTTTAATTTTGCGTTGTTTATTAATAAATAGTTTGTAGTTTTGGTTTAACAGCAAAAATGATTTAATACGCATTTCAGGCATACGAGACTTGAATCCCTACTTAGTTAATAAATACTGATTGAGAAAAATTATCAAAATTTGTGTAACATTTAGATTTCATAAAAGCAAAACAACCGTCGAGTGCTAGACCAAAGTTTATTACGAAATTCAGATCAAAACATGAGTATATGCACAGAGCATTAATCAAGTCATCTTCCGAGATTAGAAATCCGATAATCAAAGTCACGGATACCTACAGTCCACACCTTGGCATTGCAAATAGTATAAGGCTGGAAACTACCTACTAAAAAACCACACAACAGCAGCAACAACAACCAACGAAAACCAACAGAAATAGAACACCTTTCCATTTATATTATATACAATGTATGTCCAACATAACTGTCTGCTGCGTTCTATTTATTGAATAATTTTAGCCTTGCGGAAATAATTTATTTATATGGCAATCAGTTAATAGATTTCTAATCTTTTTATACTGATCCTCGCGAGGAAAATGTGTGAATCATTGTTTAATAAATTTTTCTACGATAAACATTTTCAAGGGTGACGACGGTATGTGTATGAACCTAGTTTTGGCACTCACGTAGATCAAGTTTTAGCCCTTCACTTTGTCCTATTACATTAGTTTGGAAATTTTAGTACGAAAATAAATTCAAATTAAGTATAATTTCACCTATATAAATCGGTTTCAATTCACACTGAAAACTTTTTATTTACAATTGCTATTTTCGAAATATTCACCAAATGTTCAAATTAGGTCAGATTACCATTCCCATAGAAATGTACAGGTTGCTGTCACTGCGTAGTGCCAGTTATTTGGCTTCATATACTGGCGGTTCTATACCGTGCACCATACTTGGTTGGTTTGGTAGTACTGGTAATTATGCTTGAATATGTGTGGTCGTGGGGAAGTTAGAGAGTTTTTATATGTTTTGTACACCTACAATATATTAGGATGTGAAAATTGGAGCTGTATCAATTGCAGCTTTTGTGAGATTTGATAGAAATTTCAAGTTTGATGTATACAAATGCAGAAATACAAGAAATATCGAAATACTATTTTCCCAAATATCTGTTTTACAAAGATAAAGCTCAGTTATGAATAGACAGAAGGAACACGCTGGTATAATGTTATTCTTGTTTCAAGCGTGTTCGTATTTATCAATTCTTTTTTTAATTCTAAGTGTTCTGATATTTACCAAAACAAAACACGTTCCTGCTATTCAGTACTCCATGTTGTTATAGCTGAATTACCTGATAACTTTTTCCAGGAGTTCCAGGTGTTTAAACCAGTGAAGTCAAGTATGTTTTGAACAGTCACTTTTGTACGTAGAATATGACCTTGACCTACTTTCCGACTCGACCTATATGTGTATTGCTATTCATGGTGCTCCTCCGGTTGTTCCCAAATTGTCTACCACCACTTTTCCCTGTTAAAAAACCCCTGGATCTGATAGCTGTTGATCGGTTAGTTGTGTTCGTCCCTATTTGTTATGCATACTCTTCCTAACTTTTCTATTTCTTACTTACCTTTCAGACTGAGGTAAGATGTTTGATCCTATATTGGCAGGCATGAAATGCAGCGTAGTAGGCTAGTATTTTTATTTTTTATCCAATGCGTATTATTTCCTGAATTTACTTTTGTGTTGCATCATCTGATCAGTATATACTGCTTAGAAATGACAATAGTCAATAGTAGTCTTATAAATAGTTATTTTAGTTTTAGGATAAAAGTGAGAGCTAGACCAAATCTGGATGACATTTGTTTAATTTCTTTTTATGCAACTATAGTTTCGAGAAACAAACAAAAATTTGAAATGCACAAACAATTATTAACTAATTAACTACAATTAAAACAAAAACATTTTGTATTGATATAAAAACAACGAGATACGGTGTAATAAAAAAAATTAAGTTCAGAGAGTGTCTCTAAATTGTGTTATTAGTAACAGTACTTCGCTTTTTCTTAAAATTTGTAAGTAATGTAAAATTTTTGTTTGTTTTGATTTAATTAGTTTTATTGTTTGAATTTTAAACATTTCCATTTGTGTCACGTTTAATCCGATTATCTGGAATGTTTCTCGAAAATAGTTGCATTAAATAAATGTTGGTTCGATTTCTTGGAGCTCTTCTTTTATCTTTAAATTGTTTGGGTTTTTTAGTTCTATTTTACTAAACAATATTGGTTTTCAACGCATTGATTGCTAATTTGTCGGGAAACAGTGAATTTTCAGGATAGTGTGCAGTGTAACAGAAAGTCAGAAAGCGGGAAATATTAAATGTTCACAGAAAAAGTGCATGTCAGCTGTGTCCATTATCTGGGTCAGTCGGCTGTGTCCATTATCTCGGTCAGCCCGGTGTGTCCAGGACAGCTATTGCGTATTCACCAATCGAATTCCATTTCGCCATGTTCTTCTAGGACGTCGTCTTAGAACTAACCTATGGTTTAGACGCTGCACTTTACAAATAGGGTTATGGCGTTTCAGTAAGGCAATTTGGATAATATAGAATTTTAGTCGCTATTTGCGAAATTCTATAGAACATTTTTTTTCAATTTGCCTAAAATTACTGCACACTATTGATAGATTTTCTGTTCCTATCGGTCTACTAAATTATTCCTCTTTTCAACTATAAAATTGATTTTTTAAATGGATTTTGAATTTGAATTTTTGTGCGTAGTAACAGAAATGGCTAACATTCAAGATTGTGTTTTCTGTGGGAATTTGTTTTGTAACAAAATTGGTTTGTTTTTATTCACTGGTGGAAGCGATTGTTTAATAATTTGTGGGTGAGATAATAACATTAGAAGAGTGGATGGCAACAGGTTATTGGCCAGATGTATTGTGTGTAACGATTAAATTTACAAATTGCATGTAATGGTGTTTCATAAATAAAATCTGTAAGATTACAAAGAAATGCTGCATACCGTGAGGAATACAGCAACGCAGGCACAGCGAACCTCCCTCCCCCCATTTCCTGGTTAACTATGCTGACACATTAGATGCGCTGGAAGTGCCGTATTTCTTACTACTAACTAATTTGAAAATTTGAAAACTAAATTGCAACTACCATATGGTGCAATAGGGGCAGCGTATCGGTTGTAGGTGTTCTAGCAAGGTACAGAAAGTGTGCATTTTAACTGACAAGAATGCGGCATTTATAGAAAATAGCGCTGGTTTGTGATATATAATCGCCAGTGAAGATTACGCAGTAAATTAATAGACTTAAATTCTATTGGATTAGACAAGAGAATGGCTTTGTTCTTGGGCCACTATATATTTGGCATGATTTTAGATCTGCGAGTGCTTTTGTCTACAATATCACAAGTCCAAGATTTTCCGTCTTCCAATCATGCATTGCTATCTGATATTTCCTCTCTACATTCGTGGAGATAAAAAAACATACATTTAGAGATCATTTTCAGCATTATAGTTCTGATAAAGTGCTAATTGAGGATCTTCCTCAATGCGAGGTCACAGAATCTCTCATTGTCTGCTCCTCACTTAGCTTCTGGGCACTCCCAGCTCCTCGCTCTGTAAATTGATGTGACCGTAATCAGGAGAAAGCGGTCTTGTGTAGGTTCACCCAGAGCTCTTCGGCCAAAGACTGCCAATCTCCACCATCTTAATCTTCTTGTTCGTCTTGTTGTAAGCAACGCGATTCAATTTTAAACTTTCTCTAATGACATCAGACTCATTTGCAGTTATTGTGTTAGGTCACAGAAATCAGACAAAAATATTTTTAAATTCCAGATGAAATGAAAAATACATAAAATTTTGATAAATTATTTTCATGACTTATTAGTAACGCCACCGTCAGCGCGCATCAGTCTAACTTTATATGTTAGCCTAGTTTATTTAGTCCACAACAACAACACTGTTAGTTCAGTCCTCGGGTAGATAGCCAGGCACACGGGAATTCCGGACACGACGCCTGATTATCCAGTTGGCTGTCCAGTCAGAGCGTAATGTAAAACTCATTTTCTCTCCTCTTCACGTTTTTCTTTACTTTCTCTCGTTGGTCTCTCTTGTCTCTCTTTCATTTCTCCTTTTTTCTCTTCTTTTCTCTCTTCTCTTTTGTATTTTCGTTCTTCTCACTTTTCTCTCTCCCTATTTGATCACTCATCTCTCTTCTCCCTTCTCTATCCTTTTCCCTCTCCCTATTTGATCACTCATCTCTCTTCTCCCTTCTCTATCCTTTTCCCTCTCTCTTTTCTCTATCCTCCCTCTCTTCTCCCTTCTCTATCCTTTTCCCTCTCTCTTTTCTCTATCCTCCCTCTCTTCTCCCTTTTCTATCCTTTTCCCTCTCTCTTTTCTCTATCCTCCCTCTCTTCTCCCTTCTCTATCCTTTCCCCCCTCTCTTTTCTCTATCCTCCCTCTTCTACCTTCTCTATCCTTTTCCCTCTCTCTTTTCTCTATCCTCCCTCTCTTCTACCTTCTCTATCTTTTTCCCTCTCTCTTTTCTCTATCCTCCCTCTCTTCTCCCCTCTTATCTTTTTTCAATCACTCTTTTATCTATTTTCTCTCTCTTCTGTCTCTCCCGTCTCTCTTTGCTTTATTTTTCTTCTTTTGTCCTCTCTTTTGTATCCTCTCTCTTCTCCCTAGTCTTTCCTCTCTTCCCTCTCCTCATTTTCTCTCACTTTTATCTTTCCGGTCTCTCCACTATCCTCTCGTTTCTCTCTTTTCCTCTCTTGTTTGTCTTTGCAATCTCGTTTATATATCATGTATCTTTTGCCTTCCTCTCCTCCCTCCTCTCGTTTATCTCTCTTCGTTCTCCACTCTCTTTTTCTATGCCTGTCTTTGTTCTTTTTCTGCCTTTTTTTCTATTTCTGCTTTTCTCTATTTCCTCTTTCTTCTTCTCTCACTCTCCTTTCCTTTTTCTCTATATCCTCATTCTATTCTCTCTAGGTTATTTTTCCTCTCTCTCTTTCTATTTCATCTTTCTTTTCTTTCTATTTCCACTTTTTCACACGTTTTCTTCTTTTTCTCTCTCTTTCCTCCGGGAGGTCGGGGCGCTGCCTCGTCCCCTCGACTGGGAATTACAATGACAACGTCATATAAAAACTCCGCGTTCGTTCGAACAGGTAACAGTCTGGCACTTGGATTAAATGAACTGAGTGAACGAATTTTGACTAAACTAACAATTAGTATTTTACTGACTTGACTGTAGAGGTATCTATACAACTGGCTTGTTCCACTGTCAGTTTGATCTTTTCTGCCTATGTTCCTTTGTTTCCAGGAAGAATTGTCCTATGCTAGGTTGAGTCGTGGAGCGTCCCTTGTGCTAGCTTTAGAAGGTAGAACCGGATCTACAGGGTGAACTTAATCGGACATGGTCAGCCAATAAAATAAATAAATAATCATAACCACATCAACCTCCCGCTTGTTCTATGTAGGTGGTCACCATCTACAAGTTCCTACCGCAGGCAGATAGAACGGTTTGAGCTTTGTGCAACGCTTTTTTGTATGAATTCCAGCAGTTTCCCTTCCTCGTAATACTGAACAAAACATTTTTCTGGCTCATTTTCAATGGCTGGCAAATTAGTTAACGCTAAATATTTATCCGCCATTATTGAATTATAATGAAACTCGGTTAATTGGCCACCTGCTTAATTCGCCAGTACGAATAATTCGTCACATTTATATGTAAAATTTATTAATAAGATCGCATCCATCCCACCCCATCAATGGCGAATGTGCACCTAATTATTGTGAGAGGAAACATGGCATAAATGTGGCAGTCACGCAAGGTGTTCGAGACCACCACATCCACTCCACCTGTTTCATTGCAATCAGATACGGTGCATATTGTACACACAAACGCACACTGCGGTAGAGCACAACACAGATGATCCTGGTAGTCAGGTAATTAGGGCACGCACCAAGTGTACACACGAGAGAAATACGAAAATAAAACTGTATTCATAAAGCTGATGAAAAGTATTGTGTCAATTTCCTTTTAAGCAGATTTTTATTGTGAATATCAGAGAACCTATGTAAGATATATATTTGTATATGAGTCAGATTTGGTATTTTTGTTATAGTTCTTAGAACTCTTTTCTGTATTAGTGTTAGTTTCGATAAGTGACTACTATAAGTAAAGACCCAGACACTTATTCTACAATAGTAAACGTAGGGATGCATGAAAGCATAGTGATCATATCTTGCGGCGTCTTTTAACAAAAACTTGATTTGTAAATAATTTAAAATACCTACATTTTGGAAGAAAGATTTCATCAATAAGTAAGCCTAAATATCAGATGTCCCAAAGGGTGGCGAATTAACCGAGTTTCACTGTATCCACCTGTGTACCGCTTTAGTTCAACCTAACCGATGCCATTTTTTCAGTTTACTTACAAAGATGAGTCTAAGCGAGTTCCCTGAATACTTCGCAATGATAGCTAGCATCGAAGAACATCGAAAACACCAAACGTAATGAAGATATCACGCAGGAACTGCCAAGTAACAGAGTTGGCATGCCTTGGCAGCATATTTACGGGAGACGGAAGATGCAGCACAGAAATTCCAACAAGAAGTCTGGATCTAAGATTCTGGAAAAGAAACATGCAGAAACTGCAAGTATGCGAAATGTGGTTCTGGAGAAGACTGCTGTCATCAACTGGAATGATAAAGTGTAACAGAAGTACGTTGATAAAAGCTCAAATCAGATGAAAAAGTACATATCATCCCTCATGACCTATAGATATTTAAGTTTGTCAAGACAACTCTGATTAGCCTTCTCCCGACGTTTCGGATTAATTCTGAACGCCCTATACTGTATCATCTCCTCCTCCTCCTAAGGTCCAAGCACAACCCACAGCGGCTGACCATGTCAATAATAAGTCACGGGTTTGACCTTGATGCACTCTACTGTATTGATTGATATGGGTGACCACGAAATATGCACGTGTTCTTTTAACCTGTTTACTGTATAGTACACGTTGGTAATGTCTGATGGTAGTTTGACTAAATGGAAGTAGAAATCAAGACGACTGCGTGTGGTTTTGATTTTTGGAAGTAGTAAAAGAATATGTCGTTCTAGACCGCTAACAACATTGCTGCCAATCATTTAATAGCCCCCCTCCGTTAAAATACCTGTAGATAATCATTTGGACATTGCCGTCAGACTTAGGTAATTTGGAATATTTCCCTCTGTCTTCCGCACTTTACGTAAGAAGTTCAATCAACTCGGTTTTAGTAGTGGCTTTGTTTTGTGGCTTGAGAGTTACGTAACTATCGTGAACAGCTATGTGTCCGCATAAATGGTGTGAGAAGTGGAGCGCCTCAGGAAGCATTGTTTTTTTTCTTTTGATGTGTCATGATCTTCAACCCGTTCATCCTTGAACTTACTTAATATACAATATATTTATGACATAACTGAAATGTGTCCTATTCGAAAAGATGACTGACTCCTCTCCAGCCGTGCTCACATTCTTACCTAGTGTCCTAATTTCTAATTTGAAAATTCTTGGAGCTTCATGGTTGGTCTCATTGATGAATTTACATAGAACGTGCATTTTTCCCTCTTGAAACCAGGTGTTCTAATAGATTATGCCTTCTTAGAATCCTAAAAAGATCTCTTCCAACGATGAGTTATGGGGTACATTAGCATTATTGAAGCTTTGCTTTATACGCCGCTGAACTTTTTAGTTTTCTAAGCACTTTTGTTCGAGTCATTGTCAACCGCATTTTTCGTTCTGCTAAACGAAATATCTGTGCGCCTAATTGCCCCTGTGACACTCGTAACACCTTTTTTTGATAAAAGACGTAATGTGTTTGATAACTTGTTATCGCGTGCGTAGGATAATGCCCATCCTCTGCACAAGATTGCACCCGTTCTTCGTTTAAATACTTCTTATGTATTCGCGGGAACATGTAGAAGAAGAAACTGCTTTACTGTTATGTCCGCTATTGTTGCCAATTACGGTATCGTCATACAATGTAGATGCTCAAAATTCTTTGCTGTTTGTTTGATTTTGATTTTCATTGGTAGTTGAATAAAACGTTGCTATTATTATTAATGACGTCATAATACGTTCAACAGGACGGCTAAGGAGAGAAAGAAAAATAACAGAACGTTCACAGTAGTAGGCGCAGGATCATAGAATCTCGTGAAAAAATAGTATGTTTGTCTTAGCAATGCCGCTATTAGGGAATGAATAAATAGAACCCCAGCGAAAAAAAGTGAAATAAGCCGAGCTTTGGAATCTATCTGAGGCTTATAATCGTGGCAGAATGAAGGCAGTGATAATTATTTAAAGACCATTGAATGGAGCTAACAATTAAATTGCTTAAACCAGTCCTAAGTGGAAAGAAAGCGATATTCTGATTAAAACAACGATTGCGTTTAGTATAAATGAAAGCAGATTCTACAATATGTTTTATTCCTAACTCTCTACAGGAATAAATCATACCAGCGTTATTTAGAGTAAAGGACAAAAATCTTGTTAGTAACAGAAAGATAAAGAAGGAGGACCTAGCACGAACCAAAGATTTGTCCAAAATAAATTTAGGATAACCTGGTAAGAGAATTATAAACAAATTCGACTTCAGAATCTAAAGATTAAGGACTATAAATTCGATAGGCTTTTAAATAAGACCTTGGGCAACGGCTATTTTATAGAAAGAGGGTAATAATAAAATAAGTGTAAATAAGAAGTACTATGAGATGAGCCTTTTAATTCTAATATCCTATTTTCTCACTCCAATATACTACAGTATTCAGCGTATTCTGGTTCACAGTAATTCTTCCCTTGTTTCTATAGCGTTGATATTTATAAGATGGATTGCCAATACTGTCAGAGTTTTAATATTGGTGAAACTAGCAGAGAATTAAAAAGCATAAAAACTCTGTTTCTATACCATTGGTAGTGATAATGATATTGACTCTCATGTTATCCCATCCAATCAGTCCATTGATTTTGATAACGCTGTGTGATTTATTCCTGTAATGAGTTTAGAATAAGACGTATTGTAGAAACTGTTTTTTATTAATACTTATCTCAGTCGCGGTTGTAATCAGAATATCCGTTTCTTTCCGCTCGGATCTGGTCTGAGGAATTTAATTGTTAGCCCCATTCAATAATAATGATCTTTCAATAGTTGTCACTGTCTTAGTTTTGTCACGATTTAATCTCAATTCACTTTGTCACGATTATGTGCCTGAGATAAGTTGGAAAGTTCGGCTTTCAAAAATAAAATTATTTTACTTTATTCGGTGGGTTTCTATTGATTCAATGTACTTATGTTATTCTGTTTGTCATATAGCCTTGATTGGATTTTGTTTATGTTTTTTTTCTCGGAAATATACCTCATGTTTTATCGTTTCTAGTTTATGTTGATAGTATTTGTGTTGAATCCCGAAGCTAACATGTGGTTGTGTCGGTCCGTCTCCCTTTCCAGGAAGCAAGTGAACTCGGAACGGCAACCCAACTCGACACAGTTTCCGGACTACGGGCTCCGGGCAACCAGAAACTCGCTACCAGCGTATCCAGTATGGTCGAAGAAGCCCCGCCCACGAGTTCACCAATGATGGCTCTTTGACCTCCTAGAATTCTAACCTCGTCCAACACCCCCACCCTCCCCACCGCATTGGTCCGGTCTTTCGTCTGATAACACTCTGGACTGTGATAATTGCAATGATTATTAGGGCGACCTACCCAAACGTTGGAATAATTCAAAATTTAAGTATTGAATATTGTTCACACTGCGCCATAGCCGCCTGTGGATGATAGAGGGAGACAGAGTAGCAGCGGTGGCAGTGTTGTTCGCGATTGCTTGCTTTATTTTTTCTCGTTTCTCGCGTCCCTCTTGAACACCTCCGGCAATGCTTTAGAATTATTGCTCCAATAGTGACTAAAGACTGTTCCTTCTAACTGAATTAGTTTGCTTGTTCACGAGCGCTTTTGGGCTGTATGATCAACTCCGAATCTTCTTCTGATAAACTCAACTGCATGACAGGGGGTAAAGATGTAGTCTATACGGATTCCATTTTGCACGTGCACCACCTAGTACATTCCTCGGTATCTCATTTTTCCGATCCCAGTTTTCCGTCTCCTAAATATCTGTCCTTTCCCTTTCACATCTCTTCAGGATTCATTCACTAAACCACTAATCTCTCTTTCGCTTTCCCTTTCTCCTTTCTCTCTCTCTCTCCCTTTCTCTCTCTTTCCCTTTCCCCCTTTCTTTCTCTTTCACATCTCTTCAGGATTCATTCACTAAACCACTAATCTCTCTTTCGCTTTCCATTTCTCCTTTCTCTCTCTTTCCCTTTCTCTCACTTTCCCTTTCCTTCTCTTTCCTTCTCTCTCTTTCTCTCCCTCTCTCTC
>JAUYWV010128257.1:0-20005 GCA_032274565.1 Nematoplana nigrocapitula
TTCTCTCTCTAACTCTCTCTTATCTATATCTTTCTTCTTTTACTTTTCTCACCTTCCTCGCGCTTCTCTCTCTCTCTCTCTCTTTTATCTATCTCATTTTTCTTTTACTTTTCTCTCCTTCCTCTCGCTTCTATCTCTCTCTAACTCTCTCTTATCTATATCTTTCTTCTTTTACTTTTCTCTCCTTCCTCTCGCTTCTATCTCTCTCCCTCTCTCTCTTTTCTATCTCTTTCTTCTTTTACTTTTCTCTCCTTCCTCTCGCTTCTCTCTCTCTCTCTCTTTTATCTATCTCATTCTTCTTTTACTTTTCTCTCCTTCCTCTCGCTTCTATCTCTTTCTCTTTTATCTATCTCTTTCTTCTTTTACTTTTCTCTCCTTCCTCTCGCTTCTATCTCTTTCTCTCTCTCTTTTATTTATCTCATTCTTCTTTTACTTTTCTCTCCTTTCTCTCCCCTCTATCTCTCGCTCTTTTTTCTTCTTTCTCTCTGCATGCCCTAGCATCTCCTACGGTTTCTCTCGCATCTCTCTATTTTTTCTTCTTCTTTGTTTTCTTTCTTTCATTTTTTTCTCCTATCTTTTCTATCTCTTTTCACTTTTTATTTTCTCTCTCTTTTCCTTTTCCCCACTGTTTCTTCACTCTTCTCGGTCCTTTCTATCTGTTTCCTCGTTCGCTCTTCTCAAAGTACTGCGTTCCCTGGGACCTCTTATAGTTTTTCTCGCATTTGTTTTAATCTCTTTCCTATTTTGTCTATCTCTTTCCTTTTTTCTTTACTCTCTTTCCTATCTCCCTATCTCTTTCTCTTTCGTCAATCTACTCTTCTTTCTGTCCCTTTTCTTTTCTTTCCTTCTTCGCTCCCGTCTTTCTCCCTCTCTCTCTCTCTCACACACACACACATACTTTTTTCTCTTCTTTTCTCTCTACCTCTCCTCTCTTCTCGATTCTTTTCTCTCTCCTTTCTTTCTCTCGTTTTCAATTCCTTTCCGCTGTTTCTGCTGTGTTTTCCTTCCTTTTTCCTCTGTTTACCCATTCTCAGTCCATTCCAACTTCTCTCTTTTTATCTTTATCATTTCTTTCTCGTGCTCTGTCTTCTCTTTCATTTTCAGAATGGAGGTCGGGTTGCTGCCGTGTCCATTCGACCGGGAATTACAATGAGCAATCCCCGAACTCCAAATGTGAAGCACACACCGTGATAGCCACTGCGCCACACACCCAGTTATTGTTATTATAATTATATATATCGTATTATGAGTGTTATTTCCGAACAAAAATTCTGAAACCTAAAAAGCAAAAAAATGCAATGTTATCTCTTATAATATTACTACACTTCCTTTGTTAGTAATAAATAAATAAATAAAATTTAAAAGCTACAATATATTTTTAATTAATCCGTTTGAAAGTTCCCAGAAATTTATTAACTATTTACGATTTTAATTTGCAATATTCCATTGAAACTTTTTATTACGCGTTGAGGTCCCCCTAAAAGACCCTGCCTTCATTTATCACCGGGTAGTTATTGGAATCACGTGATCTCGTTTCTAATACAGAATGACGAAGATGGATCTATTTACTTGACTTTGAAATACATAGAGCGTGAATTTCGCGAAAATGAATCGAGGATGGAGACTCCTCAAGAAAGCAAGTTGAATTAATACATTTTAAGCATTGGATGATTTTGTGTCAAGCACTGATAGTGCACATTTCGTGAGAGTACTCAAACGACTGCTTTTATTCCTATATGGGCAATTCTACCAAACTAACCTAGACAGTATGAGAAAATCTAAGAATTGTTTTATGGTTTAATCTTAGAAGAGGATCACTTTCAAATTTTGCGTATGTTGAGATACAATGTAGCTTTAAACTTTTCCTTCCATTTATTTACATATTACGTATACGACTATCCAAGACTTTTCAATATGGCATAGCTATAAGGACTTTATTATATGATTTAAACACATGAAATTATTTTTCAAAATGATTAATAAAAAAAACTTACGTCGGTCACGCAAATATGATAAAAGGTGGCATATGTACGTATTTGTATTGGTAAACACTACAAACGAAATACATACAGCAGAATTTCTGCCAACAGAAGATCTATATCAAATGATGTCACTTGATTTGCATTTAAAAATAATTTTAAAACTCAGTACATTTATCTAGATAATTTACTTTCAATTACACTAATTACTGAAATAACAGAGTGGTCTATAGTCAGAGTACGTACATAATACATATAGATGTTCGTCTGCAAGGTGGTTGCTAAATTTTTATTCAGTAGGCCTAATTTTATTTTTAGAAAGTTGAATTATAAATAATATATTTCTACAAGTAAATAATATAAATACATAAATATTGCACATATTTTTGTTCATACTTTAGTATATTATACTGCTAAAAAATTGAATATTATCACGGACTTATATATTATTCTATAAAGTTTTGTTTTAAAAAAGCGTATAATTAAGGTTGGCGCCATACTATTTGGAAGCTTTCTTACGTGTCATTTCTTTGTGATGGAAAAAGGTAAAATATGCCGTGTCTATGTATTCATTTTCCATCGATTTAATCTCTCCTTTAAATTATTTTCCCTATAATTCATTCACTCTCATTCCATCTTCAATTTGTTTGGTTTGGATCTATATGTTAAGTTGACGGTGACATTCCCTCGCAACGCCCTCGTTTCTGGTTGCTTAGGATGTGACGTCACTTATCAGCCTGTAGTGCGTTGAAATTAAGCGACGTTATCCTATAAGACTGTTTTGTTTCATGGATTCATGGAATTCCCTCAGGTTCACGAGGATCTATATGGATCTATATGATAGTTCAAGGTCAGTAAAATACTTTCGGAAAACTTATATATACCCTACTCATATGGGGCAGTCAAAAAATAGTACGTTCGTACACTAGCATTTTTATGGATTAGTATTAGCTAAAATATAAGCTTTTCTTATTACACTATTTAAGATAAAAAATATATTGCAAATTTAACTGTGGTTGTTTAATTTACTTCGAGTTGAACCTCTCTATGTACTAATTACTCTATGGTCGACGTACAAAAAGATTAAATCCCCTAAAAACAGAATTGGTTAAATTTTTCAAATTAAAAAAATAATGCGCGAGTTAAATTTGAAAACTCCATTCATGCAGACTACCCTTAATACCACACATTTCAAGTATACATATTTAATCAATTCGTATATACACTGATCTGTGATGAAACAGCTATAGTCTGCTTATTCTCAGTAGATGTCAAAGTCGCAGTTATAGAGTAGTCGCCAGCATCTTATCTGATTGGGCGGCTAAAATTCTGCAATTGTTGTCAGTCAAGCTGTATCGTATTTTTGGGGGATCGACGGGACAATTGTCCTACTTGGTGTAATTAATTAACTCCACAAAGATCGGCGCAATGCCACCAGAAAGTGCGGCTCTTATTCCTTTCCCCCCATTTTCCAAAGTTTTTCTCCTACATCGCCAGCGGTCTTTCATGTCTGACAGAGACAGGGCCATGTTGTTGTTCTTGTTGTCGTCGTCGTCGTCGTCGTCATCCTTGGGCATCCTCTTCCTTGAGTCTCACTCTCTTCCACCACTCCCAATATACCTTCTCCCCCGCTGGCTTCGCCCACACGTCCTCAATCTCAATCACATCCAGCTCCTCCCTCTTCCTCCTCCCAGCGTCGCACTGCCACACGTGCACCATATCTTCTTCCTCCTCTCCAGACCTCCTGCACCCCCCTTCCACCGCGAGACCAATCCTCTGCCTATATGCTCCCAGCTCCAACGAGTGCCCGCACCTAAACCTTGCCATACTGCTCATCTCCTTCCTGTCCCAACCGCTTTCCTCCTTCCAGGTTGCTGTGCTGTTGCTGTGCTCGCGATCGTCAACGTTGGAGAGACATGACCACCTAAGCGTGTATCACGCATGGCACCTAAGCAAGCAAGCAATTTTCTAATGAAATACCATTTTGCACATTCAAATTTTGAAATAAT
This sequence comes from Nematoplana nigrocapitula, assembly GCA_032274565.1. NCBI lineage: Eukaryota > Metazoa > Platyhelminthes > Proseriata > Nematoplanidae > Nematoplana > Nematoplana nigrocapitula. Next base: position 3,989 of record JAUYWV010128257.1, read on the forward strand.
AATAATTACTACTAAAGTGAGGTGACACCCAGTGTTCTATTTTATAAAAAAGTAAAAATTATGGCCTTTAAAAATATACGATACAGTTATTGATGTGCGTAAAATGTAAACACAGGGTGATCGAATTAATTACTGATAAAATGAGGTGACATCAGGGATTCAAATGTGTAAAAATAGTGAAATTTGCGGTTTTTAAAAATGTATAATATAGCTATTCAAATCGACATCGACAAATCGACTATCATATTCTGACAGATTGGGTGGCCTTAAACATTCAGTTAAAGATTTAAGCAACATATATATCAGTTTAATAATATTATTTAACAAATTATTCATATACTTCTCTATACTACTTAAACAGTAGTAAATTCTTGAATTTTTCTTCCGCTGCTCTAAAAGCTCGTATCCCGTTAAGTCACAAGGTTGGCTGCCTGGATCTTTTTCCTCTAGAGCAATCAGCTTTGGGCATCATTGTGCTCTAGCATTAGGGCCTGCATGTTCTGTCCAATGTTTTCTTTCCAACCTTTTCTTGACATTGTCCTTTTAATCTCTTTGAACAGTACTTTATTGGTTGGATTTTCCTCATTCATCCTTATTACATGGCCATAATATTTCACTCTTTTTTCTATACCTCAAAGATGTTACATACTTTCAGCTCCTCCTGATGTCCTCGCCTTACCATGCTTTAATTTTTTTAAATATGTTTTTGTATACCTTTTCATTCACCATCCATCATGTTTTCTTCTTATTTACCACCTTTAGCTGAGGCGTATACTTCTTCTTTCCCTTTAGCTTTTGCGTGACTCTGAGCAACCTCAATCTATAAATGGTTCTTAAAACGTACATTTCAGTATTTGCAGTCTTGGGACAAAAAGAAAGAAAGAGTCCTAACTTAGGAACATATAAGTGAATTCATAGTTCATCACATTTTGTAGTACGCAAACAATAATAATCGATCCTAATCAATAATCATACAGTCAGTTTTTAGAAATCATAAAGATAGTCGAGGAAAGATAACGCCGAAGGACTAAGTAGAAATCAGACGAACAACTCATCGTCAAATTGATTCAAAGAAAATTCTCCATAAATGGAACTACTGACGTTATTATTTTATTCACTTAACCGAACATACAAATATATACCATACATAATACAGTCCATAATTTATAGTCGGTCAATGTTCGTCACATTAAGAGTGAGGGCATTAGCTGAAAGAAATTGTCAGCTAATTCAGAAGATACTTGATGTCAACAATCCAGATAATATCTTGCGAATAATTGTTTCGCTCTCCCATAAACGACTTTTGTATTTCTCTTGCGCCGTTCTTTCTAATTCTCTCTAAATAATTATATAATGTCCTATTTTAGTCTTTTCATACCTCCCTTCAAAGCATCTAATCCCGATTGTATCACTTTTACCGTATATCCGTCCCTTTGTTCTTGCAACTTGAAGCTCAGTTGCTGATATTTTCGTACATTTTCCGTTCTTTTCTTTTCTTTGTTCGCTTAGCTCGGACATGACATATCAATTATCATAATTGTTGTCTTCTCTGTATCTTTCAGCGTCAAGTCGGATCTTCTTGTTGCACAGTACAATTTATTCCCGTCTTTCTCGACTATCACTTTTCATTTTTACCATTTTTCTGCATATCACTTAGTTCCTTCCGGTAGTAATCCGTTTTCGATGGCCACATAATTGCTAAAACTTTCAGTGCGTTATCATGCCTCCTAACGTATTCTGATCCAGTCAACTTCTTCCAGCAGGTGTTGTACTGTTTCTTTATTTTCTCCAAATATTTTGCATCGGTCTTGGTCAGTCAATCTCCTCATTTTCTTACACTCTTGTTTCGACCTTCTGTTCTTGCAGTGAGATGATTGAAGCTGTGTTCCTCGGGTCCGTGTTTCAATTCAGTCAGCCGTAGTCGTATTCGTCATATCTGCTCTGCAATATCTTTTCGTATAAACTTTCCGTCTTATTCTTACGTTGTCCTTCCTTGATGATGTTCTTTAGCTTTCTCCGCGCTATTTTCCAGTCAGTGTACTCCTCATTCCGGATCGTCACGTTTTCTTAATTAAAAACAGCTATTTCGTTCACTCATCAGCGATGTTTGTTCCTTCTGACACTCTAATCCATTCGTTTGTTGATGTCACCAGGTAGCATGCTACTCTCACTTTTGTTTCATTTGATTGAATGATTAATCGCACCGTCCAGACCCATTATGGACCATAAACGACCGCCGTCAGGGGCATCTCCCCCTCTGGGACACGTACCATACTGGCTTGTATGGCTCACCCAGATTAGGCTCTCGGGAAAGATATGCGGAGACGCAAAACTTGTCGCGGCAGAGCCGCCCAAGGGGCACCTGTAGCGTCGAGGCTACGGCGGTGTTTGCATGCCCCTGCGAGACTCCCAATCCGTGCAGCCTATTTACACATGTGGACGGGAGCCCCCTGCGCCCGTGTCGTTCGCTGATCCTTACTGGCGTAATCTCTTCCCGACGTACCAGCTTAGGGCAGACAACTCTCACAGCGTGAAGGTGACATCGGACGACTTGAGGAATGAGCCCGAACAACATTGATGGGTCCCACAGAAAAAGTGACTGGTCGCAGTTGCCGTTTTGCTTCAGTGTTCTGGACTAGCTATAGCACAAGCGCGAGCGGCAGCGCCGCTCAAGTTGGGCCAGACCAAGCAGCTTTCGCCGCCCACTGAAGTGACTCACGCCCCGCCCCTTCAGAGAGTCACTTTTGTTTCATCGTGTACCTCCTCGAAACATTTTACTCCTCTACCTCCATCGTTTTTTCATAAGCAGTCTTTCGTCGCTTGCCTGCTTCCCATGAAACCCTTCTTTTCTCAGCACACTTTCGGTGAGCTTGTCAAATTCTTCGATATCACCTTTCCTCAAATTACACACATTCATAATAATGTATCCAGCTACGGATATAACTCTACAATTTATCGCCTTTACCAAATTCTCATCGTTTAAATTGATTTTAACCAATTGTTCCAGTACTTTTCGAGCCTCCTTTTCACCCTTTCTCCCTTGCCTCATTCTTTTCACATCGATTTTGTTCATATCGCAAAAATTTGTATACTTCTTTCTGTTAGACTTTCATTCTCTCTTCCAGCACTTTTAGTCCTCCTCATTTATTACGTTTATTATTATTAATATTATTATTATTGACAACAAGAGTGCGTGCAGTGCAATATTTCAAAACGAGTACTCATACAGTCAAAAGCACATTTGCCAGATTACACGATTGAAGGCAAGGGTCTGCAAATGTTCCACCGCGTGCGTTTGATCTGGTGCTCAGACTGTGTCCCTTATCCTCCTGTCCAGGTAAGTGATTTTGTTTCATTGATCCCGACGTAGCGGTTCTGTCGGCGTCAAGGTCAGAACTTTCTGCACCGGCTGTGGGGAATATTCTTCTGACCTGATAATGTGGCTTGTACAGGTTAGCGTTTGTAGTATGCATCGGCCAGTGCAGTGGATGTTGTAGGCAGTCCTGAGGAGCTTTTGCGTGTGTTGCATCAAAATCATTCTCGCAGGAGACTGTGACTGTCCAGGTGTTTGCGTTATAGAAAAGCACGGTCTGAACCGTTGCCTGAACCCGTCTGGAGCGGAGTTGGGTAGAGTGTTGGAGTTCAGCACAGCCGAATTTCCCTTACTGCGTTCCACCCAAGAGCCCTGCGCCCCAAGAAGTCGTCGTGTGGGCTGGGTCGCCCAGATATACGAACTTGGTCCATCGTGGTAGCGCTGTGGTTTGACCTTTGGGGGTTGTGCACGCAATGCGGTCGTCCAGATTTTCGGGTACAGTCATTACCTCTGACTTCGTTGTGTTCATCTGGAGACCCAGTCTGGTAGCTGTACTCGCTAGTTCTATAACATACTCTGAGCACCTAACGCTTTTCGGGGTGACGTCTGCTCGTTTGTCTACAGAAAATGAAACCGTCCTCTTCTGATGGAATCGAAGTCTAAGAGGAGAAGGAGGAGGTGTAAGGGGCGAGTGTATCCTCTTAAAGCACTAAGTCCAGAGGTAGTCTCAAAAGGTCTGACAATACAATAAAATCAGAGATCACTCTAGCTATAAGGGGAAACTAGTCTAATAATAATATAAAACATAATATTACCAACACAGTGGGACATTGAATGTAGGTTTTGTTCAGAAATTAACTATACTATATATACATCTGAATATGCATGTAACCACAAATAAAGAAAGAAAATAACTCGCAGATTGACATTGATACTAATAGACATATTTGATACTACACTGGATTATTTATTAGCGCTTTTTTGTAAACGAAAACGAAACACATTCATTTTCTTTGGATTTTGATCTTTAGACTGCTTGGTCAAATCAATAAATATTTCCCGCTCTTCCTACAATATATCTGTTTATTCTTCAGACTCAAATTGTCTCTAGCCTTCTACATGCTCACACTGGAATATTCTGTATACAGCTGCTTACGATCAATAACAGAGTATTATCAAGTTTCTGCTCACACGCTGTCTATGGACGTCAACAGAAACACTGTGGAACTACTCAAGTCTTCTCAATCAATATATGTGTAACAGCTGCGCTTCCAGTGTGGGGGACACTGGGACTGCGAGTACATGTAATATAGGCATTGGCAAAGATCTTCAACACTCCAATCTTTCTTCTATATATATATATATATATGCATGCATACCATTTGTCAATTCGGTGACTTTGATCATGTTAGAAGAAAGATGTAATCTGCTCCATATTTCTAATATATTGCCTATAGTTTGTCACTTGTGAAAATCAGTGCTTTTCGAACCATAATTTTTACCCAGAGTGCAAAGAATGAAAACAACGAAATCAGGAGATATCGGTTTGGAGGATTATGGGACTATGTCAGGCAAAAGTGATAAAATCCAACTTTTGAAAAATGTGAGTAGAAATAAGTCAAATTTTCAATTATATTTTTTTTAACTTTTCAGTTCTAATAATTTTTTATATAAAGAATCACGCAATTACGAGTGTTTTATAAATGAAACAAACGTCTACTGAAACTACGCATAATTTATAAATAATGGAAGGTTAAATATTCTTATTATATGACCGAAATCCATTTCTGTCGGGTTTGAACTTATGGTTAAACCGAAATTTAGTCAGCATAACTTCTAAAGTAATGATTCCTTACGACTCGTGAGAAATACAATTTCGGCGGATATTAAGCATGTGATACATATTTATCCTCTGGAAAACCTTTGATCTCAGCCTTTGGCTATTTAATGATACGAAGAATCATGTATCCCTTGATAAACAAATAGGCAATATTAAATGGTGTATTTACATGTGCTGTTTGGCTGTGCTTGGCGCTGTTATGATAACATGTTACAATACCAATGAGTATTTAAAACATATTTGAGATTGTGATTACGTGAATTTGTAAATATCTGCAGAGTCTAACCCTGTGACAGATGGGCCTTTCGGTTGAATTGTGACCATCCTTCTGAGGCCCATAATCCAGTCTACAAAGTTTCAGTAACTTTTGGGTGAGAACTTATGTCCACCTCTAGCATCCCCTTCTGAGACACTATGTATGCTCAAGTCAGATAGATCTCCGGCACGGTCTCTCAGAGGAATCCGTGTCAATAGCCTCGTATCTGAGGAGCTTCCGGCTCCCTGACGGGATCCCGCTGAGTATCAACAACCTATCAACATCAACGCTCAACTCTACTTCAACTCACATCGCGAGAAAATCATTCTTTCCAGGGGGAAGAGTGATGCAGAGCTACACAAACCCTTCTCAGCTATGTCGTCACTCGTTCGACAACTGCTCAGCACAAGTCTCTCTGTTAAACACTGGGATTTTCAAAATTACACGGAAGTAATATCCGTCATACTGAGAAGGTCATGACCAGAGGGTTCTATGGACCATTTTTGCTGGTACAGAGAACAATAGAACTGAGAGTTACAGAGAGAGATTTATATTAATTTACTCATAAATAAGGGTAAACAGAAAAACAAACAGAGTCGTTAAAAATAAAAGGAAATACATTTTAAGTAAATAAAGGAATCATACAAGTAGCTGTGTCCTAATCATCATTATGATCATCAAAAACCGGATAACAAAGTTCACATCAGCAAGTTCTGGAATACCTTGGAAGTAGGCTACGCCTGTACCACTCTGTCCTGCACTTGAAGGTGAACTGCCGACGTCTTCTCAAATTTGGTCTAATCTCGCATGTTCGATGGGTGTATGTCAAAGTCAAAGTCACTTCTCGGTGCCGCACAACGCCTTCCATGAAGCCTTTCACCAAAGACTACCTGTGGTCGAATAGAAGTGATGATCATGACAGGCAAAGAGCTGAGTTGTACGATTCAGCTGGGTACATAATTTTGTAGGCTCTTCGCTGAACAGATTTGGGTCTATCGGACTGGCTCTTGGTGATGAGGATGTGCCACATGAGGCGGAAGGCGTAAAGTGGATACTGTGATGTTTCTATTCAGCAAGCGAAGCAGTTTTCTTTATACCTAATTACTAAATGATGTGCGGTAAAAGTATTAGTGAAAGATTTACAATAAGACGTCAGCCTTGAAACAAAATGAGGAACAGAAATGACCGAAAAGGGTAACTGCATAAAGATATGATGTCATGAAGAACTTTTACTTCTAATACTATGATAAACATGAAAATAAACGCTTTATGAGTTGTTTCTATCCAATCTCTTCTTTTATTGCATAGCCAATATTATATGTGGATTCTCTACATTGAGAAATTTCACTTTTCTATCATTTTATCTCTCCCCATGTTCTACTGTATGTACGTAATTGTTTTGCTAATAGTCCAATGCTATCGTTTTCAACTTTTGCATTTAATGAATTGATCTTTTCAGATACGTAGACTAGAAAGTATGTCCAAAGCTATCTACCCTCTGTGTGTGCTTACTTCACCGCCACTAATGTTGGAGCGTAAACAATCATATCGATTTCGCAAAAAAAGCAAACATTTACATACCCGCCGACCTGAAATTACCAAAATAGTCTTCAGTCTTATTGCATTACTGAATATTATTGAATTAGAAATAATCTCATTTAGCATTAATTACAGTTCATATAATTCCCTCGAATGTATATCCTATAAAAAGCAGCATAAATAATTCCGTGCTTTAGAAAGCAAAGCTGACTTTATTCATTTCCCTTAATACAATATGTAAATTACTGATATGGATTAGTCGATAAGCACTAGTTTTAAATTTGCAATAAGGAAGCCTGAATAAGTCTGTATATGACTATACTGTGTAATATTTTCTATAAGGACGTTGTAATGAAAAAATGAGGTTAAAACTTGTTTTCTTATTTATATACATTAAATTGATGTATTACTTTACCACGTTAGTAGGTCTTCTATCAACGCACTATAACAGTACCTACTTTCTCATAATCTATATTTACCTAACTATTACTATATCTGAAATAATATATAAAATATAATCAAATAACTAGTGCAAAGAGAACTTACGAAGTTTAAAGAGAAATTAGAGTACAAAGAGGTCTGTCAACATTTAATCTGAACATGTTTCGCTTATACATTAAGCATCATCAACAGAGTTTTACAAATTGTCAAGGCACAACACAACACGTGACAAGTTATTCAAGACGGCCCAATCACTGCTTTTTTCTTTCTTTCCCGCATCTACTGCACAAGTTCTTGAAAAACTCCACCGATGACCGCGGGTTGATCCTCAGGTCATCCAACTCCCGAGCGCTATGCCTTCTTCTCAGTATCCTCACATCCCTGTCCCCACACTACTCCATCAGGTGTTCAACAGACTCCGCCCCGGAACCGTACCAACGGCACGTGTCATTCGATGAAAGGCCCAGGATTTTCCTGTACTTGCCGACCCACTTCGTTTGACCGCGTCTCAGTTGAGACAGCATGCTGGTCTCTCTTCTTGTCCACTCTTTGCCTGGCAACTTTCTTTTCGCTTCGATTATTTTATATATATATATGCGCTGTTATAGATCTTCCGACCACTCTTAATTCACTGTCCTTTTGATAGCCGCTTTCACCGCTTGGTATTGGAAGCCAGCTTCTTTGGAGTCACAATTCATTATAGCGCCTCCCCTGCATCCGTGTCCACCTGCTCGTTATTGCCTTTGTTGCAGTGCATGCACACGAACTGGAACGTAGTGTAACTCCGACTGTCGTTTGAGTGGACCTGCCGAGAGAAATCCTATTGCAAACTGTGAGTCAGCGCAAATAACTAGGGTCTTCAACTCTGGATTTCCCATAATGCCATCGTTTGGGTCAAGTATGGCTTGGAGACCACGATTTTCCCACTACTTTTCGTGTACTGGAACAGTGGGCTAGACTGACTGAACTCTCCATCAAGGAAGCTATTCAGATTAAGGAGGTGAAACCGAACATGAACACGATAGAGTTGGCGAATAGTGGTGCCTCATGCTTTTTCAAAGTTTTCCCTTAATTTTTTGTGGACGTTTGAGTATGTCGTATAATTCTCTGTGTGTCTTGTATGTGTTTTAATCGTCTTTTGTTAATTATGTACTTTTGTGCCTCCTCTTTTGAATAACTTGTCATGTTTTGTGTTGTGCCTTGACAATTTGTGAAACCCTGCTGATAATGCTTAAGGTATAAGCGAAACATGTTCAGATTAAATGTTGACCAACCTCTTTGTACTCTAATTTCTCTTTAAACTTCGTAATAGTATAATCAGTTAACGATATTTTACTAAAGTTGGAGCTGTCACGATCGCATACGTAGTTTTCTAGTTGATAAAAATATCGACTGATGTGGAATGGAACCGTCAGCATGACAACTTCTTGTTTCTGTTCCACGCTGTATAAAATATGGATCACCTATTGGAATAAGTCACATGTAGCTTTAATAATTAATGATCCCTGGAAGAAAAAGCGGAACCAACACCAAAGACAATTCCTCAGTAGTATGACTTAATATATATGCATTGTATAATATTACCGTCATTAAACACGCTTGGATGAATGAAGGAAGAATGATTAGTTTAATTACAAAGCCCATAATACATTCGTGCTAGATATAGCACAATTTTATCACTCACGCAATATGAAAATGTTTTCCTAAATCCTAATTAAAATGAACTTTGAAATGCTGTAATGAAATATGCTTAAAACGTTGAGTATAATGTAAACGAGGTGTACTGTTAGAGAGACATCAGTATATTATCGGAAAACAGAAAATGCGAACGATTACACGAACACTAAACGATACAGATAACATTTGAATTAGACAAAAATATTTGACTGTAAAATAATTATGTCAAAGAGATAAAAGATTCTGTTAATTTTTTGACACGTTTTATCATACTTGATGTGGCATCTCAGAATTAAGATATATAATAATATACCCTAAATATACTCTAAGAAATAAAATTACAAATCATGACAAAGTATCGATAACATGATTGTTTTAAAATAATCAGGTGGTTGTATTCTTTTAAACGAACAAAACGCGTCACTGCTGAACGAGTTGGTACATTCTGGTATATAATATAGTTAGCTGGTAAAGATTTTATTGTTATGCAATAGTTGTCCTATAGTGCATCTACATATTTGGTGGATGGTATTTGACGATTTGATGATGGGATGTGAGTCTCCAACATGTAGCAATATACTTTCGGTCTAAAAAGTCTGCGCGCATTGATTTTAACTCAATACATAATTATGAAAATAGGTAAGCGAATCGATTCGTTTTACCTAACAGTTTGAATATATAGTAAAAGGATTAGGCTACTAACGTGAGACATTTTGATTGGTTGGAGTTATTGATGGATTTGTTTTTCATAGAGTTTAATTAAGTACATATGGTGGCGTAAACCCAGTTGCATGAAAAATGTTAAGACGCAATAGAAGAATGGAACTTACTAAAATACAGAGAAATGACAGGCTATCATCAAAAGATAAAATACAATGTAGCATAGGAATCGCTTACTGACTTCTGCCAAAATTTGAATGTGATAGAAATTATTCTGCCAGTTGGTAGGCTACTCAAAAGTCAATAGAAACTGGTAATTTGAGATCGAAAATAAGGCAAGTGGCAGACCAAGTAAAGTAAAGAATCGCCAATTGCAAGATCGCCTGGAAGAACTTATTCGAGAAGATCGGTGCAGAAATAGCACCTGTCGTAGATTGTGAAGATTATTTGGTTGTAGCCATGATACTGAAAATAAATGCGCCTAGTGATGAAAATAAAAATGTCTGTCGAAAATATCAGAAAACGAGATGAATTTTGTCCAATTTCATCAAGACTATCTGTGTGCTTAGATGAGGAATGGTAGTTTTGTTATCGGGGAGAAAAAAACATGTGCACCGTCGGAGTAATCCACCTATTATGTTTGATCATCCTCCGGCACATGTCCCTAAATTAATGTTCTTAGCTGTTGTCAGTGCTGCGTCGGCGTAACGTTATGAAAGGTGTGAGTGACCAATATCGTGTGAGCCGAAAAATTGATTTGTCTAGTTGTTCTATTATCTAATGATTAATAATAGTAAGAAATTTTAATAATAATTATTATTCAATGCACGCAAACATTTCAGACAGAGGGTATATATGTTAAAATTAAGTTTGTCATTCGGTGTATTTTCTAATTGAGGAAAAATGTAATAGTAGTAAAATATGAAGACATTGATCATCTGTATATTTAATTTCAAATTTGCTCTGTTTCTGAACAAAATGCAAATGTACATACACATACATAGTATTTTAACGGCATAGGTTAGTATGTTCTGACCTGCAGGCTCTGGCATCCTTTTGTTGAACCAATAAAAATATTATTATTATTATTGTGCATCTACTAATGAGCTTTGTTTTTTATATTTAGAGATTGATTCTTTTTTCTCCCTTATCAATAAAACTGTAATTTCATAATCCCTATTCATTGGGGTCTTGTTGGTGTTTTCTGCCATTTCTTCGGGATTACTTGGGGGAAAAATCAAATTAATGATACCCCGGTGATTTCCCCCACTTTTCTTCCGTGCTTTAAATACATCCGTCAGAAGAAGGACACCTTTACCAAGAAGGCTGCTCACCAGAAAGTATAGTAATCCAGCGGCTGTCTGATCGATAACTGATCGCGCCTTCTCCTATACTGCTGAGCTCAAGCAGAATAAGTAGAAATGAACAAACATAACGAGGCAGCGAGCATCTAGAGTTTACACTGTGTCTGTCCATAAGGTGATTTAGTGAGATGACGATGGGTTACAGACTGAAAGTAGAGAAGAAAACTATAGCGAGTCTCAAATACTTTTTTTGAAAGTGTCTATATTTTTCTGTTTTGCTTTCCGGCTTGCTCGCTCTAACCCTCTCATTCTCACTACAGCTGCCAATTTCGCTTATCCTCCAATAGCACGCCGCTTTCAGTCTCCACCCATTCCCCCCCCCCCCGCAACTCGGAGTGGCGAAGTTCGACTGCAATCTCACTTCCATCAATTTCTGTTTTAATCAGCGGTCAAATTTACTACACCAAAAACCCGTGATACAGTATATTGTGCTGTACAGGCTATTAATTTGTTGTAACTGTGATTTATATACATTAATTAACTGACATAGCCAAGTGCCCCGATTACACTCTATTATTCAGTAAAGAAAAACAGTTTCTTTGTGTTAACTTTGAACATATATACCCCAAACGACGTAATACGAGCTGCTATTTTACCTCGCCGGATCTCTCCTAAGTTAACGTGAAATGGTGCTGGGTTTTCGGTTACATCAGACTTAATGCCACGTGATTTGAGCTCTTGTCGGGGACTCGCAGACGAAGAAGACAACAACGAGGCCGAAGAAGAGGAGGAGGAGGATGAAGTAAAAGAGGACTACGACTATGTTGTGTGGGAACTGAGGAACGATCGAGGTATCAATGGCAAGGAGTCAACAGTAGTTGTCTCTACTCTGGTATGGTCCTTCCTTTGCGTAATTGGTTAACTTGCTTATCTTCACTCAGACCGCACAAAAGTGCTAACTTTACTGCACATTCCAAATATATAGAAGTTAGAAGTATACTTTTACAGGGATAGAAGTTTCGTGTGGCACGGCGGGTTTATGTTGTTATATTAATTTACTTATTTTCCTTTGAACAAACTGTCACAGTATTTAGTCTATTGTATATTTAAAAATTATCAGTCGTATAGAGCAACAGTTCGATGAGGGAAGTTGATCCAGAAAACAGCAATCAAAGTAAACTAAATTCAGAAAACTATCAGAAAAATCTTGAACACCGGCGTTACTGAATGAAAACCAATTCGCCAAAGGGTTTATTAAAACAACTTTTTTTGTTAAAAGAATTGTAATTCCATATCAAAGAAAGCTGCTGTTGTTACAGCCATTGGAAGAGGAAGCTAAAGAGGAGTTGAACAAATTGGAGAACAGTAAACATGGCATTTTTCAGAAGTTGAGAATCATGAAGAAGAGAGAGTAAGCTCATACAAGTTGAGGAAATTGTTTGAAGGATAAAGGTGGCCTGAATCACGTCCGATGTGAATGACAGTGAGAGACTGCAGAAGGAGCACATCTCATCAAGGCGAAAGAGTGCTGCTTCAGGTGGCTAATCAGATTTTAGAGGGCGGCACCATGCCAGAGGATTGGAAGTTGAGCACGATGGTTCCATTGTATGAGGGGAAAGGTAGTAGAATCGTACAGAGGTATCAAGCTACTGGAACAGGGAATGAAGGTATAGTGTAATGAGTGATAGAGAGTGGTTGAGGAAGATTGTTGAGATTGATGAGATTCAGTTGATAATGTATGACAGGAACAGGGATTGTAGACGCCATCTTTATCATGAGAAGAATACAGGAGAGTTATACAATTTTTTTATTATCATTCCTTCTTACAAATTACTGAGTACAAAAATAGCACCTACTGTATATTTAACAGAACTATACTTTGCAACTGATTGATAATACTGATTTCAAAATTAGAATTAAATGTAAAAGTGACAACATTACAGCATTATTTCTCATGCATACAATGACATGAAAAATGTCACCTTGTCTTTTATGTAATACATCAACTGAAATATCCAGTCAGAATATATGCATAAGATTTATTACGAAAGATAATTTATAATCATCGTCGTCATCATCATTGAACCCTTATCCTGCGTGGCAGTGTGTTCCTCTTCGAATTATCCCTTTCTGGCATCCTCTCACTAAATTACTCATGTATTCGCCACTCCATCCATGCTTTTCTCGGTCTGCCTATCACTCTAATATGAAATTTCAATAGCAATGCCGCTTTTGCCTTCAATAGTCTTTTGCCGTCATCATATGTGACGATCAAAGAATATACTGTAAATGTTCTAGTTTTTACGATTTCCATTATATGCGATGAAGACAGAGATTTGTTCTCTATATCTCTATCGAGTGTTCTGCTTTTGTCAAGCAGGTGCGCGTTTATGGCATCCATTTTATACACTCTGTTCGATTTTATGCTTTATCTTTCAGATTTTTATATGATTCTGTATTTACCATAATTATGTTAGCATACCTTTTCTTGGTTTGCCTCATACACGTTTTCTATGAAATCGACTTTCTATGATTGTTTTCATTAGGTTATTTTTTCTTCCGTTTCAATGTAGTCTGAAGTAAATTACGTCTTTTTTTATCTACTTCTAATGCGTCTTCGTTGGTTTTCCGATGCATGATAATTCTTGTGTTCTTATTTCCTTATGGCATATACCATCCGATATGATAATTGCACCTAGGTATTTGAAGCTTTTCACTTGTTCTATTTCATTATTTTATAATTTTGTGTTCATCTTATCATTTCCCGATTTCGATATTCCTATCATTTTTTATTTCTTTATATTTATTTTCAGATTGTAGTTTGCATCTGTGCTATTCAGGTTGCCCAATAGTTCTAAGAGAGTATAAATAAAGGGATGGGATAAAAGAAAGTAGCTGTAGCTCTGTCCGCATTGTTCTACGACTATAGTCACGGAAGTTATGGAAAACAAAATCAAAAGTGTTTGAAGTGAAATGCTAAAGAAGACTGCTTAAAATCAGTTGGAAACAGAAAATGACAAACGAGTACCCGTCATTGGAAGTGTGGCGAAATATGCGATGGAGCCAGTTTAGAAGAGGAAAAGTGGCAAGAATGATTGCTCAATGGAAATTCGAGGGAAATCCAGATAGACGTAGACCGAGAAGAACCCGAATGAATGACTTGAGGGACAGGTGTGGGATAAGCATGAGTGTGTATTAGTTGGAGGATGTGATGATATAGCAAATTATTCCTATAGATGATGCATCTTCAGCAATTCTTTCAGAGAAATCAATAATTTGAATTTAAATTGTCTTCTCCATATATTTTGCACATCTTACCCATTGCCGTCGTACTCTTTGGTCTTTTCCTGTTTCCAGCTAATGCTCAGTAGTCTTCTATAACATTTCATTTTAAATGGTTAGACCACAGTTCACATAATAGTAGTAGGAGAAATGCAGCCTTCAGATCACTTAAAAATAGATTCGGGAATTCCCATGACGTCACTATATTTATATGAGCCAATCAGACTCGAGTACGTCATAGTTCTATTTATAGCAAACAATCAGACTGTAGTACGTGGGATTTCCATGGATTTCCACAGAGTATCTACAGTAAAGAATAGCCATGGCGCAGGTGGCCTGTACAATTCTGGTCCTCTCAACTGTCTTCTTTGATTTTGCATACTTACAGTACAGTATTACTGTTGCAATACATTTGAACCTTCCAGACTGTTCTAGGGGGGTTTCCTGCTCGGTGATGTTTAGGTGTAATTGTCCTGCCCTCATCCTAGATCCATATGTCATCTTTTCTGTCATTGATAGTAGATGTACTGTATTTGTGAGTTTCTGCAGACTTACTAAGTTGATGTCATCTGCGAACCGTAAGGTGGAAATGCCTCTCTGAAGTCCATCTAAAGATTCAGTCATCATTCTTTTTGAGAGCTCATTTACTGAGATTGAGTGTGTTCCACGTAAATATCCTTATCGCAAGATGGAGCATGGATGACACAGCTGCGTGCTTCATCTCTTGGACATTTCTTAGAAGTTGATCTGGGATCAGCAGAAAATTCCATTTTGTTTTTGAAAGACGTTCTTCATAAATCTGAAAACAGATAGGTTAGAACTATTAAAATGTTATCTGTATAATAAATTAGAGCTCAGCTCACTTCTAATAACATGGGACTTATAAATACATATGCATTGGTCTTTATTACAGTTTTAAAAAACGATTAGTGTAAAAATCAAGAATTAGTGGTTATTCAGATAAATGTCAAACAAATTCCATGTCATATAAAACACTATGTATTTTATACAAATACTTTTAAAACAACTAGGCAAATAATAAAATGACACCAAAAGCTTTATGTGTCAGAAATCAGTTTTAAAAGTATACTATATATGTACAGTATAATAAAGAAAATAAGCTGACTTGCCTCACGCATTTGTGAATTCCAAGAATAAAGTGCTGACCGATATACGCTAAATAACTAAAAGCTTCAAAACTCTCAACAGCTACCTTTCTCAGAGGGTTATCATGCATTTATGAAATCCTTAGTCCAAGACCTTTAAAATGATGTATAATAACCTTGGTTGCTGCTACTGGTACAACGGACCTCCATTGGCAGAAGCACTATATGTTGTTTTCAGCAATAAAAATTACAGGTATATAGAATAATTAGAACGCCTATTACAAATTCAATATATAATAAGTATGACACTGTTTCCCTACTTTTGTCACCTATTTGAAGAAAAGTGGACAATGATAGAGATAGGTAGTTTGTGCAGATTGCAAACTATGACACTATGTATAGGGGGTTGCAAAAAAAATTTCGTTTTTTATACAAATTTATTACAATTAGCCCCACCCAATCTATTTTTGCAAAGGCAGATATCTATAGATATTTATATACATCCTATCTATAATTAGAGAAATGTATGTATGTGTGTCTGACCGGTATTTTTCTCCGAACTCTCTTGACGGATTTGCATGCTTGATGACTCAAAAGAA
>JAUYWV010128258.1:0-11284 GCA_032274565.1 Nematoplana nigrocapitula
CGAGATTATAGTTTGTCCCAGAAGAAGCCCTGCTACTGTCGATCCAATCACCATCGATGATTCCCCAGTTCAACAAGTGCAATCAACCAGATTGCTGGGTGCCACAACTGATTGTCATCTAACTTTCAAAGAGCATGTTGATATCTGCAGGAAGAAGGAACTTGAGAAAGTCTTCTGGCTACGAACCTTTATAAAGCGTGGCTGAAACTCCTACGACCTCATCAATGTACATCGCTCCAACATCAGAAGCGTGGTTGAATATGCTGCACCGCAAAACTGACAAGAACGATTATCCAACGAGTCGAAAAAAATGTGCATTGCGGGTCACCTTCCCAACCATTCGTACATACTGGCGCTCTACAGGAAGCAGGACTTCCTGCTATAACCCCCATCTCAGCAAATTGTCCTCAACCACCTGAAGGACACAATGAAGACTGGTCTCCCCCTACACAAGCGCAACAATGTGGACGTTAGTTTAGACATTCCGACAGGAGCTACGCATGCCTCAACATTACAGGGTTCTTCAGAGCAAAGCGTTTATTGTGACTGCCTGTAAATTGTATAACTGACATAACTAACCTTTAATAATTCACGTTTTTAATCATAAAAGGTGGTGCATCTTTTCTTATGATTAGTACCGTGTTCTACTCTTTGTAAGCATAAGTGCTCAATTGTCACTTAGCGATATAAAACTGCCTCTTTCTCTCTCTCATAATGACCTTCTTTAAATGTTCAAAATATTTTGAATTTCAATAACAGATACACTGCAAAATTCCCCTTAGTTTTTAATATGCTTCGATTTTTACGCTTTATTGCAATGTATTGGCGGAGTCTGATCTATTTTGATATCGTTTAAGTTCAGTGCGCCTAAGCCCATGCCAAGGCAGCGGGAATTCCCGTAATAGCGATTCCTTCTCTCCAATTTCTGTTGCTATCGATCTATTCAAATCTTCTGCGTCCTTTCCCTTCTTTTACACATATCTCTTCCGTCAGTGTAGTCAATAGCTATTTAGTTTCCATTACCATCTCCCCAAATCTTCCTCTATATGATTTCCCATATATTATATTCCTGATCCATTCATTTGTCTTCCTCTCCTGCCAGCTCATTCTCAGCAGTCTTCTCCATATACTGTAGTCACAATAAAAATATCTGACCATCTTGCTTTCTTTCACATCCATGTAAAGCATTGCTCCACACCAGAGCTTTTGCAAGCTTTTAGTTTCAAACTCAAGATCAAGTGCTTTGATTTTTCTCTCACTTTTTCAGGTTTATTGTGGCTATTGTTGCACTCACTCTCCAGTCTCATCTTTATCTCTATCACGCTGCCACCTTCTGGTGTGATGTATGCGATTCTCAAATTATACTTTTCCATTTTGTTCTTTCTGCTTTATGGATTTCAGAACCAATTTTTAGACATTAGATCAGAATCTGATGCAGGGAAACTGCAAAGTAGGGCTTTACCAAGGCAGAGCGATGCGAATGGGGGAGAATAATCTCAAGGACACAGAAGATTTTTCATCTTGTAGCAGATATATACTGTACAGTATGTAGTGATGGTTGACAAAAAGCTGTCAAGAATTGGGTGCACCTATGGGCTAACCGGCTACGGAGAAATTGATTGATTGAGTCTCCTCAAATGTATTCAATGTATACAGAGCGATGCGCATTTCATTTTCGATGTTTCAGCTAAAAAAGCTATTCGAATAAGGACATGGAACCACCTTCTCTTAATAGACATGTGTTTAATTGAACGGCTTTGCTTACGAAGACTCATGGCTGATTCTCCGATAAAGTGTCAGTTATTTACTTTAAGGAATCCCTTCACCATCCCCCCTTGATCCTTTTGCTAGAGAAGTTGGGTGCAATCGTCTGTTTGGGTTCGCTCAGGAACCTAATCAGAGGGAATCTTCCAGGTCAGTGGATTTTGCACAGGAGAAAAGTGAAGAAACAGCGGCTGAGTGAGTTGAGATTGACTACTCACTCCTTTGATCAGTGGGCAATTTTTGCGAATTCGGGCGAACTACAGTTTGCCCTCAGTCTACAATGCTGCCGCCCCTGGCTGGTGATGGTGATGCGATAGATCATTCCAGCATTAATTCATCCGCGCACAACGCTCGTATTCTAGGCTATCCTATTGAATTAGGCTCCATATTTACGAATCATTAGCAAAGCCAGATTTGAGACTCAGTTAGAGAGCTGTTCTAAGCAATTGTGTGCATCGGTGTAATAAGCAAAGTTCGTCTGGTTTAAATATTTATGAATTATTGTACAAAAATAACATAATGAAACTTACCATACCACAACTTGACCAAATAAGTAATATAGGTTTTGCTATTTTCTTGACTCGCTCCTTCACAATCAAGGATCCAACTCAGAAGAGTCTGATAAACAAGGTGCTATATCATTTTTAGTGTCTGGATACACTCCCCATAAACGCCACCTTGGTAGGAGGATTGTAGAACATCTCAGCAGTCAATTAGTAATCTAGACCCATCTGGATGGCTGTTCATCATGCGCAGCCAATGTGGAAGACAGATTCACCATACTTGACAGTGCTACGCCTAATTGTGTTTGTGGTGCAGGCGGTGTACATGAAGGACAAGAGACCTTCATAAAATGTGCCCAGCAAATAATGAGGCTTCTTTTTACTTCAACATTCGACTGGAATATCTGCCACGATCCAATTGTTTACACAATAGACGCGCATGTAGCACTGTACTTCCTTGCATAGAATACTATGAATTTTGGAACCAGCGAATGTAAATTTATAATTAGTAGGGGACCCAATTTTTACCCTTAAAATCTTAAATCAAAAGCTGTCAATTCATTCTGTCCGTACTTATTCAGTTGACTCCAAAGAAGTTTGAATACATCAACTAGAGTAGACACGAGCGCCAAAACATGTAATTTCGGTTCGGGGGTGTTTGGTAGGCAAACATCGCTGAAGGGTTAATATTTATATTCGGTATATATTTTGCAAAATGGCAACTAGCTTCTATAAACTATACGGACAGACAAAATGAAACGAGAATCTGTTCTATCCTTGTCTAAGAAAGTTAATCACTAACCCGCATGCCTACCAAATTCTACTCCAACTGAAAGGGCAATCAATCAAATTACACGAAAATCCTTAATCTTTAAATGAACGTGTACAGTATACTATAGTATCCTTATTCCAACCTCTTTAGTTGACTCTGACTTGAATGACCTGGAGCTGGTAGGAGACTTTAATTTGGAATTCTTCAGTCAGAGAAAAATGTTTGAAAGTGGAGAAGACATCAACCAAATGACAGTAATTAGAAGATAAAAAAGAAATCAACAAACAAATGACGAAATAAACAAACACTTATAGCGTTTATTAAATATGTTCACATAGACTGCTTTGTTCACGTTAGAATAATAATTGAAGTTTGTAGAAATCATTAAATGAATCAGTAATCTAGTTACAAACGATGAAATTGTTTGCTCGATTACTCCATGCGGAGATGAACCTGTTACACACTCATCTAGGAGATCTACGTACACAAACAATCGAAAATAAGCATCTTGATATTGTTGCAGTAAAGAGAAGAAACCTTTACAACGAAATATTGCAACGCAATAATCTCTCAATTCTGAAAGATCATTCGTTTTTTCAAAACATGAAAATTCAATTTAAAAAATCACGGCAGCCGATTCTATATAAAAATGCAATTAATTCAAGACAACGCTTGTCCGCATGTTTCGAAAGGAATTTCAAACTACCTGGAAAACAAGACTGTACGATCGTTAAAGCAACCGTCTGTTATTCTCTGGATTGCAAACTATGTGATAGTTCAAGACCCGAAACTCTTCGAACTAAAAACTTTTTTATACAAAGCGAGATATATATCAATCTTATTACATCAACAATTGTACAATTTTTTCTGCACAGAAAATGACAGCTGTTCTTGATACATCGAAAAATGACATGACAAAAATTGTGAGAAATGGTGTGAATTATTTGTAATTAGGGACATGTAGACTTGGTCTGTAACTGTTTTTCTATTCAATTGTAAATATGCCTATAAAATAGATTTTAATTCGAAAAACGCGCTTTTCGGCATATTCTATACATAATATGAATGTAGGTGAAATGTAGAATATAAAACAACAAAATAGACTACTAAAATCGAAAAATCCCTATTTTTAAAAACGATGGAATATATAATATTCAAATTATATTAAAGATAAGTAAAAAATATAAACTAGTATAAAATGCAAATTTTCAAGAAAATATTTGCCAGTGGTCCTTGGCTTAAATATATATATATATATATATATATATATATTGACTTTGTCGTAAAATGTATTTAATACAATGCACCCCTGACTATGGAAAGTGAAGTAGTGCTATATTTTTAACTGACAGGTATTGAATTAATGATTAAGAGATAGTAAATTTGAAATGCGCGGTTGTAATATGTACAAATATAATTGAACAAATTATGATTGTTTCAGGGAGCACGCCTTATAGGAGAAGAATAACTCGTTCTATCCAATAGAATTTCATTATCGAGAGTGGTGACCTGTGTGAGAAATCGGTCGTCCATTATTTTTAAAAAGTCGTAATTTAAAAAATCGTCCATCATGTCGGTTTTAAAATGTCGTATTCCAATTAGTTGACTGTATTGCAAAAAGTCGTATATTTAGTTTGTCGTAATTCTTAAATGTCGCATGTTTAAATAGTCGTATTACAAAAGTATTATATTACTTTTTAAATGTCGTATGTGTAAATAAATAGTCGTATTGCAGAAAAAATATATTTAGTTTGACGTACTTTTTAAATGTGGTGTGTATAAATAGTTGTCTCGTGATTTATTATATATCAGCGTATTGTAGGCGGCAACGCTAATAATGCGAATCTCACCAGTCTATTCAAGCTCTTTAGATATGTATAAAAAATTGTTAATTAGACTGTGAACCATTATTGCTTAGTCGTAGGTACTGCTAAATTGGTTTGGTTTATCCCAATTTTGCATGAATCAGCATATTGGCAATAAGCGAGCGTTGATCTTTGATGTGAAATGATCACTTTATTTTAGTCATTCGCAGCTAATATTATGTGGATTGAAATAACTAGTGCTTAGCATAGACCATTTTTTGATCACTGGAGAGCATTTTCTTTGCCAGTTTTATACGTGACACCTTCACATCAATATAGACAGCTTCGAAAAAATTAAACATACGATTTTGAAGTACGACTTATTAAATACGACAATTTAATCATGACATTTTAAATACGACTTTTGGATACGGACCTTTTGAAAACGACAAAATTAATGACTACAATTTAACACTTACGACAATTTACCATAGATCCGTGAGAAACAATATACTTCGTTTTATCAAAAAATAATTCGTGAGGGGAGCCTTCTATAAAAATTCTTAGTTTTATGCCGTACAACTTCAGTATCGAAAGGGGCTCCATATCCTAGAAAGAATATATAGCTTAATCCAGCACATGTTTTTCTCGAGAGGGGCGCCTTCTGCGAGAAAGAAATTTGTCCAGTACAATTTTATTTTCTAATATATTTTCCTGTATAAATTACTTCTATCGAATAATACTGTACTAAGTCAGAATATCTCGTTTTAGTCAGTTAAATCTAATTCTCAAGAGGGATGCAATATCCTATGATTATTTAGGGCGCTACTATGCGAATGGGCCTGGCTGAGAATTTACTAATTAATATTAAATTAATAAGAACAATCCAGAATGGAGACGAAATATTTCCATTTGCATAATGTCAAATAGGGCGCCTTATATATACCGTATGTATAGTATATATAATCGAAGAGGGCGCCATGCCTGCGGTTCCGGCGCCCATGAAATCTAAACAGCACAAATTCCCCTTGTCCTTTTGACTATGCATGTCCAATCGGGAGACAGTCGTGGGTGTGTATGTACATCTGTGTTTGAATGAGTGAGCGAGTAGTTTCACACTTCATCTTCCTTTATACTCCGAGTGGAATGAAATGGGGATCCAATTTTCCCGTTATCGATTATAATTTACTTGTCAGCTACAACGTGCATGGCGATAGGGGGTGGGGGTGATGGTGGTACGGACAGGGAAGTGGGAGAGCGGCTTAAATCCGACGATTCAATTCCCTCGCCCTCCGGCCTCTTCGGCCGGAGTTCGTTCTTTTTCCCCTCCCTCCCTCCCCCCTCCGCCCGCCTGTTCCAACGACGCCAACGTGGCGTTCCTCTGGAGGTCGGTGGAGAGATGGAGTGTGGTGGAGGCGCCTTCCTCGCGTCAACTCACTCTCATTCTCGTGTTTGGTTGGAGAAAACGAAATATGGAGAGATCCACGTCTTGCCCTTGCTCTTCTTTTTTGCTGTTGTTGATTGTTCTGAAAAGCGCCAGTTATAATTCCCAGGGATAATTCCTCGTGACCTCTCTCCTCTCCTCTCCTGGATTTTGAAGCTTCCACTTTTTAGCCGAGATATTCAGTTGTACTAGCTGGATTAGGTCTTAGGCCTGGTGCGTCAAGTAATCATCAAGGAAGCATGCAGGGCTTCAGACAACTGAGCTGAAGAGTAAAACAGGGAGTGCTCTCAGAAACTTAAAATTCGCTGTTTGGCTTCAACAGTTTGACGTGAATGCCGAGACGAGAAGGTCTACTACAGTACTTTTCTATTGATCCACGCGATACCTGTTCATGTGTCGTAGCTAATATAGAGAAAAGAGGCTTCCAATCGCGTTCAAACTGTGCGAAATCGTTCGATATTTTCAAAATATAATCGCAGACCTCAATTAAAATCCACTGATATTAATTCAACTGACTTCTAAAGTCCGTAATTATAGATTAATCAGGGAGGGGATAGTAATTTAGGAATTAGCAGAATTAGGATTTAGAAAAAACATTTTTGAAAAGCTAATGTTTTAACCAAGAAGAAGAAACAACATAGCACTATTAAAGAGATAATAGATATTTCAATCCATTTTGATTTAGTATCGAACAATTATGAGTATCATTCTAATGAAATTGACGCTCATAAATTAATCAGTAGAGAGTGACAATTAATGATACTAACGATTCAAGCTGATAGAATGATTAAAAGATGATTTCAATTGTATATTCTCGATACAGTACTTTATTGATCATAACACAACGTGTTTTGAACTAACGTTGTCGACGGTCTCAGATAGAAATTCAGTAGACCTTCTATTCTGCATAGCTTACATACGCTAGCCGGCAATGATGCAGGATACGAAATCGATATTAAATTTCCGTTCTATATTAAGCCCGATCGTGAGGTTTTTGTTCGAATTCAGATTGGTGTCTACAATTGAAAAATGCACTCCTCAAACAAGTCTTGGATAAAACTGTTTAATGATTTAAAACAAAAATATTAAATATATTTTATTAAACATTAAAAATATGAAAATCTATAAAAAAAAGTCAAACAACAAGGGTTATCCTTGAAATTAATATTATTTTTATTAATATTAACCTATTTGTCCATACAGATCTGTATAAAAGGGTGGTGTGGAAAACTTATGAAATGTACAAATAAAAAAGAGATGAGAAATTTTTGTTGCTTTACATAGTAATTGAATGACGGGAATTTACATATAGTAAGACGATTATTGCGGTCATAGCTTTCAGACAATATAGAGGTGACTCAGTGTAGCGCACTGGCTTTTGTATGGGAGTTGCTTTATTTTGGTTCTTCTTATTGTTGTTGTTCAGTCAGAGATCGTCAGGGAAGCCTTCACAAACGAGTCCACCGACGCGGAATCTCTTGAGATTTCCGTGCAGGCAGCTATATCTAACTTGGGCACAGACAGTGTCTCAGAAGTGATGCTAAAACAATCTAATATCCCCTAAAGAGGCTGTGGGATTAACCAGCACTCAGCCACACACCCAAGCGATACCCAAACTTTCTACAACATTATGGGCCTCAGAAGGGGGTCACAATTTGACCCAAAAGGTCCTACTTTCACAGAATACCACAAGATGTCCCGTGGCATTCCCACCACAACTTAGGGTAGTGCCAGAGGACACTGTGTGCGTCGAGACACTGGACGGAGCTGGTGGTGGAAGTCGCCACCTCGTGGTGCCAGCCGACTGAGTCGTCAGGATCGGACAAAACGACTTCCAATTCCTGGGACCGCCCTGGGAACTCTCTTATCTGTCGGGTTTTTCAAAACCGGTTGCAGAACCCCAGTCTCCTGTAACCGGCTACTCCTCATCATGACTGAAGACGTCGAACTCA
Source organism: Nematoplana nigrocapitula (assembly GCA_032274565.1). Classification (NCBI taxonomy): domain Eukaryota; kingdom Metazoa; phylum Platyhelminthes; order Proseriata; family Nematoplanidae; genus Nematoplana; species Nematoplana nigrocapitula. The sequence continues at coordinate 8,241 of JAUYWV010128258.1, forward strand.
ATCCGGGACCTTTAACCATCCTCAAATGGAACGTGCAAAGTTTGAGGCCGAAGCTGGTTGAACTATCGAAGTGAGTCGGTGATAACAGAACTGATGCTGTTATGATACAAGAAGCTCAGATGCCCAAAGACAAAGTCATTACCCTAACGGATATGATGAACCGTTAGTGGCCAGAAGAGTGGCGTAGGAAGACTGGCAGGCCAACCTATTAAAGGAGGAGACGTTGCCATCTACCTGCGTAATGACAACAAAAACATTTTCAATTCACCTTTGAGCGCTGATGATAGCACAACGGAGTGGGTTGGAGTCACCATCCAACCAGACGGCTAAAACCGTACTATGGACCTGTACAACCTCTACATACTGCCTATTCGTACAGGAAGGAACGACAACCGAATGAATAACGGAGGTAAATCGGCGCCTGATATTATCATTATTTCCGAGAACCTAGCTCAATTTACGGACTGGAGCACTGTGGAGGACCTGGGGAGCGACCATTTTCCCATCCTTATTGAAATCAATAGAAGTACCAGCAGAAAGGACTACTAAGCGGGCAATGAAGTAGGCAAACTGGACAAACTTCTAAACAGAAACGGAAGCTGATTTCGCAAGGGTCACATCAAATGGCAAAGTGAATGAGATGTGCAAGGTGTTCTGTGATACCATCCCGAAGGCCTAAACAACATATTCCAAGAGGATCGCGCAAGAACTCACTACCCTGGTGGACAGAAGAATTGTGGAGAGCGGTGGATGCCAGGAAAAGAGCCCGCCGGGAAGCCCAAACTGATTCAGTGGATCACGGCGGCGCAACATGCCCGTTGCCAACCGAGAAATACGAGACCATGCTTCTCACACAATGGAGCAGAGAAAGCAACCTCCAGATGGACATACAGATTGATGGGAAACAACTAAAAACTGTTAAGACTGCGACATTCCTGGGTGTTGCCATTGACCGCCTCCTTCAGTTTGGACTCCATACTCAAAGGATATGTAAACAGGTTAACGCTCGACTGCAACAACTTAGAGCCCTAGTAGGCAGAGCATGGGGAGCAATAGGAAACACCCTCAGAAGTGTTTACATAATCTTTATCAGATCTTGCATAGAGTACACCGGAGGTGCGTGGATACCCCAAGCTGCCCCTTCCCACGTGGAGAAGCACGAACGGCTTCAACACAAAGCAGACAGGATCATCACGGGATGTCCCATGAAGACCAATGTTGATGACCTAATAGACGAAGCCGGACTCGTCTCTATTGCCACTAGAGGCAAGACCCAAGGAGCCCGGATCTACGAGAGAGCACTCCTTAGACATGAAGATGACCCTTTGTGTGTATTGGCAAAAGAGGATGTAAATAAAATGCTTAAGAGAAGTCACAACACATGGTGCGATGTCGGAAAGGATATTGAATCCAAATATGCCCTTGATGGCTTCGCGAGGGAGCGGACAACCGTCATAAGCTATACATTCCACCTTGGATCAGCAGTCATGATAACATCAATGTCTGGTGTGTTGGCTCAGTCAAGAACAGTACGGAGGAGGCAGGGGTTGGATCATAGAAATCGGATTGCGCGGAACATCTATTAAAATAGCTGGGCCGCGCAATCCGATTTCTATGGGTTGGATACATTATCTGTGGCGACCACCAGTCTACAAACGGCGTACCAGCAGGCAAATTTAGTTCGAGTTTTCGAGCAGAACTCTTTGCAATCGAAGCTGCACTAATGGAGCTGGCCACAATCAGCCACACCAGGCGGAAGATCATCAGGATACATACAAATAGTAAATCTTCGATTGACGCTTTGTTTAAAGGCTCCCAAGAAACCACCGAGTATACTACCAACATAATTTGGAAATGCCTGCATAGCCTTGGTGAAACCACTATCCAATTCCATTGGGTCCTCTCACATTGCGGTATCCCACAAAATGAAGAGGCAGCTATCAATTTGAACCAGGCAAACACATCGATTGGCTTTGATGTTGTCAAGAAGCTCGCAGCCAGGAACCTAAAGGGTAGATGGCGAGACAGGGACGAGTTTGGCAGCGCCTGGAGGAGAATCTATTGCGGAGCGCAACCGGAAAAGAGGGAGTTGCTCAATGGCCTGTCACACAGAGATGCAGTGACACTGCCGAGTGGGCAGGCTCACAACAACGAAGAGCTTCCTCCACAGTATTGGGAAGTTGGACAGCTCGGTGTGTACCGACGGCAAGCTCGAGGAGACCACCGGGCATGTCCTCTTTCACTACCCAACCTACGATCAAGATCGGCTCAATACATTGGGAAGATCACCTTACGCCAAAGCAATCCGAGAGAGACCCGACAAGGTGCTAGAATTCCTGGGGCGGATCGGATCGGCTACGGCCCGTGAGGATCAAAGCGCCAGAAAGAAAGAAAGAGAGAGAGAGAGAGAGGCACTGGATGAGGTTACACGGCTGTCTTCATAAGAGAAAATGTGATCAAGTGAGGTGAGGGTTAGACTCTGCAGGTATTCACGAAATGACCTTATCACAATTTCAAAAATGTTTTAAGTTCTCCATGGCAATACACCAAGTCAGACTGTTATCGTAACAGCGTTAAGGACAGACAAAGAGCCCCTGAAAAAATAAAATTTAATATTGCCTTTTTGGTTTTCAAAGGCCATAAGGCGCTGTTGTCGTTGTATTATTAATGATGATGATGTGTGATTATGTGAGAATGAAAGACGAACAGCGAAAGAAGTGTGCGTCGTGAGCGTCATAGAATACAAAAAATTAAAAAATCATAAATTTTGAGTCGGTAATTTACAGGACATCCGATTACTGCCAACGCATTGAAATAAAATCAAAATTTCAATGCCCAAGCAAGCGAGCGGCCTCTAGTTATCTTGCTATACCAAACTGCCAAAATGTCACTGTAAAAAGAGGTTGTCATTTTGCGAGCGGAAAGAAAGCTAATATAAAGTTGGCGGTAAAACACGATGGTTCGAATTAGCGTGCTGTGAGATTTGCAAATATTTGCATAAATTATTTGCCAGAAAAGTGTCAACTCTGTTTTCACGTTGTTTT
>JAUYWV010128269.1:0-11283 GCA_032274565.1 Nematoplana nigrocapitula
TTGAAAGGTTCAGGAGACTTCATTAACAATGGATACCGAATCATCTACTCAGGAGGAAAGAAGCAACGAAATGGCGTTGCTGTAATAATGGATCAACATAATTCAATTCAAATAAAGTCATCAAAACAGTACAGAAAAGCGAACGATTAATGCTGACCATCATCGAAGGAGAATCTCTACTAATACAGCAATTATACAAGTGTACATGCCAACGTCGCAGTATCAAGACGAACACGTGGAGAGAGTTTACGAGCAAATTGAAGAAGTCAAGGGAAACGATAATCTAATTCTAATGGGTGACTGGAATGCCATTGTCGGGGAAGGCAAGGTAGACAAGGTAGTTGGTGAACATGGATTGGGAACAAGAAATAATCGAGGACAAATGTTAGTGGATTTCTGCAAACAATATCAACTTACAATTACAAAAACAAACTTTCAACAATAATTCACACGAAGATATACTGGGAAGAGTCCTGGAGATAGGATACAATGCCAGATTGACTACATCGCTGTTAGACATCGATACCGAAATAGTGTGAATAAATCATCTAGCTACCCCGGTGCAGAGTTGACACGAAGCATTTGCTACGCACCTTTTGCTTCTAGCATTTACTTGGCAGCAATTACTACGTTTTATTCATACCACCAAATGGATACACTCGAACTTATTAGGATGGAAGACTTAACCAAAAATCCATATATGAATCAAACTGCTGCCATCAGGTTAGAAAATGAAGAATCAGAAACAGCAATTTTTGGACAAGATATATAACGACAAGGATGTCTTCGTTTCACACAGTTTTCTCAAGATATACAGAAAAGAATGCTGATTGAAGCACAGGATCATATAGAAGAAGGAATAGAAGTAGGGGTGAACTCATCAAAGATATCAGATTCGCAGATGTTCAATCATTGACTGCAGATACAGAAAAGGGACTGCCAACACTATTGGACAACCTGAATAGCACAGCTGCAAAATCTAAAACCGGGAAATGATAAGATGACCATAAAATTAGAAAATAAAGATTTAGAACAAGTGAAAAGCTTCAAATACCTATTTTGTAGGTGCAATTTTCACATTCCGGATGGTAGATGCCATGAGGAAATAAGAACAAGAATTGCCATGGCTAAGCAAGCCTTGACTAAACGAAGAGAATTGTTCACCAAAGGGTTAAACATAGAAACTATAAGAGGAGAATTGTCACATCAATAATATGGAGTGTAGCCCTTTATGGATGAGAAACATGGACACTCTGAGAAAGTGATTGGAAAAAGATAGAAGCATTCGGAATGTGGATATGGAGACGAATGTAGAGGATCTCATGGCAGGATCGGAAAACCAACGAAGAATTATTTGAAGAGACGACTGGTCATCGTCCTCACACTCAGTCGGGTGTGTGTGTGTTCAATCGGCCTCGGGGGGCCGCCCGAGCAGCCCAGTCGCCAGCAGGAAGTCGAGGACGCACAGAGCTCGGATCTGGAGAGAAGAAAGAGTTGGATTTGGACCAAGGAAACGGAGGCGGGCCTCTTGGAGGGAAGGACAGAAGAGAAGGAGGTCCCCTACTGTCTTCGTCCTTGTCCCCAGCCACTGCAGTCCACCGGAAACTCCTCAGGAAAGAAGCAGTCACCACCACTCAACTTTGTACCAGTGACTGCCCTCTGCTTTACACCTAGGGGCAAAGGATCGGTTTGGATGGCACCAGCACTTGGCTCAAATGCCTGAGCGCGGAGGGCTCACTGAGTCATCTCTTCTGCTCACTACTCACCCAGAAAGGCTGGTCCCAGATCGTCATCGTCGTCGTCATCGTGAGACTCCACCCTCTCCCCGTGCTCCTCCGGCTGGTTGCCCGAAGTGCCGGCCTGGTGATTACGCTCACTGCGACGCTCCGAGATCTCCCGCGAGTCTCCCGAGTTCACCGTCATGTTGCCCAGGATCATCGAGCCACGTGTCTGCCCCGGGCTGTCCGCCAGCAGGTCTGACTGGTTGGCGGTGAAGCGTCGGGGCACCTCGGGGGCGGAGGTCTCGTCATAGCCGCTCGGCTCGCCGAAATCATCATCCGGACGCTTTACGTTGATCTCTCCGTAGTCCTCACGAATAGTGATGTCCTCCGGGCGACTCTGGTTGGCTGTGATCGCGTTCACGTCCAACTCGCTGTAGGGGACACAAATATATGGAGTATTTAGTGCTGGTCCAAGGCGTCCTCTCTTTGCTGCTTTTAGAAGCGGGATCACAGCTGGCGAGGATTGTCTACAACTGTCAATGCGTACCAGCAGGACATATTTGGTGAGTGATGTAAAGAGATAGTCAAAGATAGTTAGTGTGTGTGTGTGTGTGTGTGTGTGTGAGAGAGAGAGAGAGAGAGAGAGAGAGAGAGAGAGAGAGAACGAGAGGGAGAGAGATAGGGGGGTGGGAGAGAGAGCAATGTAAATCGGGAGTAGGCTCGGCTCCATCGCTAGTGTGCTGTCAGAGACTGAAAATGCACTCTCCTTTTAGTTGTTAAACGTTAGACGAGAAGAGGCAGGGTTCCCACAAAATATGTACAAAATTGTTCCCGGAATTTTTAAGGTGTGAATATGAAATTTAAGGTATATATTTGCAAAACGTGTAACAAACTTTTAGATACCACTGAGGTCTTTTAACAAACTGTCCAAATCTGTTAGCAATTTCACCAAACCCTCTTTTTCGTCGAAGTGCATTCGATTTGATGATATGCTGCAGCTGTTGCTTGGAGGTTTCACCCATAGATTATTTGCATAAATTGTCATTACAAGCGAAAAGGGGTGTGTGGCAGTAAATAATACGGCCCTAAGTCGAAATTCCCGGTACTTTCCCTGATCTGCAATACAAATGACATTCCCAGGTATTTTCCCGGTCGGGAATTCACAATTCATTTTTCCATGATTTTTCCCGGTTTTTAAGGCTTGTGGGAATCCTGAAGAGGGTGGGAAGAGTGAGCATTTTGTCACTCTCATAGTGTCAGGACTCACTTTAGATCGGCAATGGTGGTCTCGAAGTCGTGCAGATTGTCTGGGAGGGTGATGGCGGCGATGGCAGCTTCCCTGTTGGACTCCTCGGGGAGGTCGACTACTCCGGGTCGGAAGGCCATCTTGATCTTGACAAAGGCCTCGTTGCAGTCGGCCAGGAGGTACTTGGCCTTGCGCGAGTAGATGCGGACAACACCTAGGAGCAGATGGCCCGAGGTGCGCAGAGCCATCTTCACTTTCGGTTCGAGGATCGCCTCGACGCTCGAGGAGATGTTCGTCTCGAAGACGTGGGCACGGGTCAACTTCTTGTCCCAATGGGCGGCCAGCCAGATTCTGGCCAGAGGGCCTTTCTTGCTGAGGACAAAGTGGGCGTAGAACATACTGCTGCCTCCAGTGGTGGTGCTAAATTGGGGCTAGTATCTGAAACACGGAGTGAGCGAGAGGTGATGAATGGAGTATACACTTGCAGGCGTTGAAGAAATAATTTGAGGAAGTGAGAGAGTGGTGAGAGAGAGGAAAGGAGTGGATAGAGAGAGAGAGAGAGAGGGAGAGAGAGAGAGAGAGGGAGAGAGAGAGAGAGAGAGAGGGAGAGAGAGAGAGAGTTAGGTGGCTGGTAAAATATTGTATTATTATTTTCTTGGTATTCATATGTGAACATTGAAGCATACCTTGATATTACACAACAGTATCTATTCATAACTTTTTTATTTTAGTGATATTTAAAAAAAAATCTAAATTATTAATTGCACAAAATATGTAGTAAAGTCATGAAATATGGCTGAAAAATAGTGTATGGTAACGAAAATACAGACTTTAAAATGCTCTGGGGTGACGTATATTTTTGGTAGTATCCAAAGGGACTAAACAGTGCAATAAAACGGAACCCGTGGCACTCACACGAATGAACATAAAAAGACATATTGTGCATAAACTGCCTGGCCATTGTGTGCCCAAACTTTGGGGTCTCTCCGATTGATGATTTTTTAGGAGGAGATAGCGAACACATACACACAAACTCAGACAGAGTGATGATAATTAACGTGTCCGCTATCTCGGAATGTAAACAAAAAGGTGTTTCTAACTATTGACTCCCAGTAACGGACTGCCAAGGGAATGAGAGAGCATCGAAACGAAGAAACGACACATCAAGGTACTGCTCGCCTGAAAGCACGTCAAAATCCCGCGCACGTGACTGCGAAACCCCGAACAGCAAACTTGAATGGATGGACACAACATATATGCGCTTTTTTATTAAGTTTCATCCTATGGGGTGCACAGGTTTTAATTTTCGGGTCTTTGAATACCAGTATTTTAAGACTACCAAATCAATCTTTAAGTCATTTTGTACCTGTTCTTGTTATGCGATATCAATGAAAATTGAAGGAGTTACATTACACCTCACGTCTCCACTGAACAATCACATTGCATTAACATTATTGATTTATATATTTTTTCAATGAGGCAATACTACATCAAAATACTACACAATAAGAAATTTGAATTCTGCAAAGGCGGCTGCTGTATCGCTACATCAATATTCTGCAGAATAAGACTCCTAAGGATGAAATAGAATCTGGCAGCTATTCTTCAATATGTTTTTGTTAAGTTTGAGTTTTTTATGTTTATAAATTTTGTCATTTTGACATTGTTGACTCATTCAATTTCCTGGGATCTTTCGTAACGAACAAGGGTGGTAGTGCGAAAGAAGTGAAAGTCAGGCTGGCAATCGCACGGCAAGCATGCGCTGACATGACTAAGCTGCTCTAAAAATCACATAACCTCTCGATGGGTACGAAGATGCGTCTCATACACACGCAAAGACAATTGTCAACATTTTCCTACCATATCATATAATGTAGAGAGAGAGGAGAGAGGAGAGAGACAGGGTGAGATAGAGAGTCAGAGAGAGAGGGGGGGGATGGGGGTGTTTCTTATAGAAACTAAAAACCCGCAAGAACTGATAAGACGTTTTATATTGAAAAATATAGTGGTCAATCGCTTTCGCCGTAGCTTCGTCAGGACCATATCATATAATGTAGAGAGAGAGAGAGAGAGAAAGGGAGAGGGGAGAGAGAGAGAGAGAAAGGGAGAGGGGGAGAGAGAGAGGAGAGGGAGGAGAGAGAGAGGAGAGGGAGGAGAGAGACAGAGAGAGAGAGTGACAGATGGAGAGAGAATGAGAGAGAGATGGGGGGAGAGAGAGAGACAGATGGAGAGAGAGAGAGAGAGAGGGGGGAGGGAAGTATTGTCTAAACTATAGCAGTTGCGGAATTTATATATCATTGAAAGAATTGTCTGATTTAGTTTGATTATGTTCCTATTGCACATGCCATTTTTCTTAAATTTATCTTGGTAAAGTTCAAATTTGCGCGCGCAAGCGCAATTTACATTTTCTTAATTATATTAAAACGTCTCCGTTATAGAATTTACGAGCGATATAAAAAATCATAATTTAATGGGACACCCAGTAGATTTTTTATTTTTTGCTTGTACAACAGTATAACGATAATCTGTGTTCTTCCTTTCGAGACTTTGGTGTCGATGTTTCTGGTGGTCTGTGTGTCTGGGAAAAAGGTGTCATAAAATCTCATGATTGTCTTTCAAATGATTCCAACTACTGACCGGGCTAGGTGGCAACTGCATTGGATCAACATGTGTCGGGGAGAACGCCATTTTAGTTTTTAAGACAAGTTTATTTTCGTACCGCACGTAATAAAGATACAACAAGTTATGCAGCTAACACGATGCGCACTGGATTCCGCGCAGTCAGTGATATCGATTGCGCAGTGGATTCCGCGACATGTAACATTGTCACATTTTAGGTTTTCTTTAACTTTGATCTACAGTAATTTACAAATTCAATTGCAGAAATCAATAAATTGTTGAAGATAACTTTTTCAATTTCATCTGCAACATCCACCGGTAAATCTGAACAATACGAAAGGTATTTATTTTGTAGAAAAATAGAGTGGTATTAGTAAATAGAATGGGAAACGGATGCGGAAAATGTCTAGGTTTAATTCCAAGTGATTCAAATGAAGACATTCCACTGATTCCCGAGATTCCTTTCATGGAAAGACAGTGGAATCGGCGACTGTTGAAAGAATCCCCGCGAAGTATGGCCTATACTTCACCGGTAAAAACAGTTATTGATCGGGAAAACTTTTACCCTTGCTCACGCGATGATCTCTACTCTCTTGATTTTCACATCATGTCCTACGAGGAAGGCTTCTTTAGCAAATCTGTGAGTTTTGCATACGCGGCCCAAAAACACCCGGTCAGTTTCAATTACCGCAGATCACTGCGAGCCGACCGGCGTAACCCTAGCTCTCTGGAAGACTTTATCTACGGCCACCGCCTTGGGAGTGGATGCTATGGCGTTGTCTTCGCGGTCCGCGAGAGAACCAGCGACCTGGTGTTAGCTCTGAAGGTCCAGTCTGTCTATTTAGAAGCATGCACTCCGCACTCAGTGACTCAGTATCTGGCCGAGAGAGACGCCCTGCTCCGGGCCCATCATCCCAGTCTAGTCTCACTGCACCACTCATTTGTCGACCATCACCGACATCTCATCTGCTTCACTTTGGAATTTTGCCCCGGAGGCGATCTCAGAGGAATGCTTGACAATATCCACCGGGAAATGATGACAAACAGAAACATGCAATTGGCGAACCTTTACGATCTGTTGGAGAATCGGCGAGAACCAATCAGTATGAGGGTGCCGGACTACAATATCGCCCGTTTCGCCGTCGCGGAGATTGTCTGCGCGGTCCACTACATCCACTCGAGGGGAATTCTACACCTGGATCTCAAATTTGACAACGTCCTTCTCACCGCTGACGGTCACGTGAAGGTGGCAGATTTGGGCCTGACCAACCGATTCCACTGGACTCACAGTACCCAGCGCTCCTACTCCTACATTTCGGGATATTACAACTCCCATGAGTTCTTTGGTGGAGCCCCTCTTTTTAAAGAACCGGAACTTTACAAACTGCAACGTCAGGATCGTCAGAAGGAGATCTGGAAGGTGGTCAGCTTCCTGTCGGACTGGTACAGCGTCGGGGTGATCGCTTATGTCCTTTTTGCCGGCTTCCACTTCAACGAAGCTCAGATGTGGCAAGATCAACGGAACATCTATATTCCCCATTTTGACGGAAGGGGTAGCGACTTCCTTCACGAAGTCATCTTTAACGAAACGTTTTATAACCCAATGTTTTCAAAAAGAATAATGTTTAAGATCTTTGGCGTCAACGATTGGGGGTTATACATTGGACAGTTTCTCCTTCTTCTGCTCACAAAACGCGAGAATCGCTGGCTTAACTTCACCTCCAACTACGACACCTACCGCTATAATAGAGTCGTCAGCGACTATATGGTCGATATAAACAAGGTGACCGAGCTGGGGCTATTCCAAGGCCTCAATCTGCGCCACATCTATACCGACCCTGCCCCCTATGACCCGACGGTCAAGGTGTCTGGACTGGAGCTTGGGGGAGGCGTTTCGAAACTTCCCAAAGAGCTGGTCCGACTCGCAGAGGCAGATCCGAGGAGGTCTCCGCTCCAACTAATGCCCCATATGTCCTATCGCAGACCGGCGACAGACTATGGCTCCTAAGTGGGAATATGAAGAGATGGATGTCAGTTTTATTCAGCTCCTCATAACTACAAGTATGACGTAACTATGTTTATTTCATTTCCAAACCGCCAGTACTCCGATTTGCAGAGAAGTAAGAGATACATACACATACAGTTATTCCGTTATTCCTCTTTAGCCTCTGTATACGCTATAAGTTATGAATATAAAAGTTGAGGGGGCATTATCGAACATTTATTCCTGTTATATTTCGCAGTCCAACCATTCGCGTCATTCACGTACGTTTTCTATTGCATCGATTAACTTAGCTCCCCTGTCTGTCTACTTAGTTCTGTGTCTGTTGTAACGAGAACACGTTTGTTCAAGTAATACGTTTATTGAAACTGGCGAAGAGAGGTACAAACAGATTGGTAGGTACCAAGCACAAAATAACGTGCATGAAGTAATAGTTAATGCATGACAGACTGTTGGTTACGTGAATTAATCTACTGAACTCCGAGTTCATCGATTAATCACCGAGTGTTAGCCAGTTTGATAAATAATAGTTAATTCACGATAGTGACGGTATTAACACTTTTATTCTAATTTGAAGCTGATCCAAGCATTTCTGTAGCTTTTGTTCTGTTGAATAACCGGTTCGATCGATTATTGATCAAAGTTAATTGGCTTTAGTTCATCAATTCTAGGTGTCTTTCGTCATTTGCTATCAGATCGCTTTGGAAGATGTCGGCTTGATACGTTCCTAATGACATTGTCAATTTTGTGTTGGATAACGATTTTGCTTTTGATTATGTTCACAAAACAGGTTATGAAGAAATAGACTGGCGTTTTGTCAATGAAGATCCTGAGGCTAGTACTACTGAACAGGTAAAATAACTTGGGGAACTCTGCAAAGAAAATGGCTAACGTGTTGAGTCTATGGAGGGACTGTGTTGTTGAGAAAAACAAACTTCTGAGGTTGGGTACACGAAAAGTGTCTACAAAATTGTTTGAGCAGACCGAGGTATCGGAAATTAATACATGGTTATCCTATTTCCTATGTGAAGTAAAAAACAAGAAAAGGGAAAATTTTCGGGCACTGGCCTACTCGAATTTATTTTATTCTTTCATTCCCACTGTGTACTCTATAATAAGGTATACAAGTTCCTGAATGATCAGAGATTTGAAGCCATAAGGAATGCATTGGACAACGTTATGAAATTACATCAAAAGTTAGGTTTGGGTTGTAACCCGAAAAAGGCAGATGTGGTAACTTCTGAAATGGAGAATTGTTTATTTGAGAATCATTTTTCGGCTCTCGAAGAGCACCTCGGCTTTTAACAACTTTGATTTATCTCTTGAGCGTTAGGTTAATGAAGCGAATTACTGAGCACCGCGATCTTCGACTTGCAATGTTCGAGATTTATGAAGACCATTTCATTTATAATATGAGTGGGTTTCTAAAAGCAATGCTAGTAGTTTACAAAGGAAAAATAAAAAACGCAAGTCTGTAAAAGTTGAGAGAATCAAAGGCAGAACAAGATGCTCCGTTGAATTTTTAAAGAAGTATGCGAATTAAATAAAATGAAAGAAAGAAGAATCCCTATCGAAACCCTTCTATTTCCGCCCTTTGAATCATGCCTTTGCAGATGTGTCAGTTGACGGAAATACACTTCAAGTGTATTTGAAGGATGTTTTGAAAAAGGCTGGCTATCTTTACTGTACTTTACTGTACTATACTTTTCTTGGGCTACGTCGAACTTAAATTACGCGTCTTTTTCAGGCGTAGTATATACTCAAGCACATTATAAAGAGTCAGAGTGGCCACTATAGCTCTGCTGTACGTGGGTTCGAGGAAGCATCGAACTGTCAATTGGAGGACGTGCCTAAAATCATTGTAGTTGTTGTGGATTCAGTTGCAACTGCGAATACACTGAAATACATCAACCACCTTTTCTGAAACACTTTTTTAATAGTGGTAGATAAGGGTGTTATGTACCACCCTTAAAGGAGGCTTCTCAGGAACAACACCTACCACCCTTTGGGGGGTCTTAACCACCCTTTTTCACAGAGTAGCTCTCCATACCTTGTTTAATCAGTATCGGCTTGCATCCGAAGTACCGTTGTCTTTCGACATACCCTATACTTTGAGAATATAGGTGAAAATTACATTGGAATAGCACATATTTAAAGAAGAATTCTCTGTACACAGTCAACTCTTCGAACGTGCTTTAACAAAATGTAGTACACTATAAATAAATCCTCAAAATCCATTCCAATGGTTCAGAATTAACGAAGATTGTCAGGTAGTGTAAGAAATTTGTCTATTTTATTTCATCATTTTCAATGCCTCCTTGGTAGAGTCATGATTAGAAACATTAAAAAGGACTAAATGACAAAGGTTAAACTCAGTGTTTTCCAAGATTTAATAAAACCTCAAGGGATAAATTAACTGATTTGTATATTTTCCATTCATTCCCTTCTTTCAGTTAATAGAAGGCTCTCCATTTTATATTGGTAACGATAGATTTTATGATGTCCACTTATCTTATTTAAACACGTTGAGCAGTGTTTCAAATTGAAGTCATGTACACTTCTGTTGATAAAATAAAGTAAAACCACAATGTAAAAACTTCATTGCAATTTTAAAAAAAAATAAACACTTTTATAGCAAAGAGTTAAACAATTTTAGCTAGGGATTTAAATCAATTTACTACAATACTGCTCAATGAACTATCCACATTGACCTTTTAAATAACAAGAATGAATGTTTTTTAAAGAGTTTGCTTTACAAGTAGTTTCCATCAACACAGCCACAATTGCCTCAATATATTCAAGAAGACGGACCAATAAGTTCACACGTCAATTTGAAAAGAGTCATTTTTGTAGCAAGGAAATAACAGAAGAAACTGTTGAACACCCTGTCGTGAGAATTGCTCTTCTAACAAACCCATGTTCCTGAAAACATATCTGTCCAACAAATTGTAGTCAGGTGAATATGATGGCTGTTGCAAAAGTGCAATTTGATATTGTGCCAAAATAATCTCTTGTCATATTGGCAAAATGTGGACATGATGTACCTGCATTGTCATGCATTATAGTTGGCAGCTTATAACCATTTTTCTTCAATGACAACAACATTACCATGGATCTCTTCAATGACAACAACATTACCATGGATCTAGTCAATGACTTGATTGTCGCCTTCAATACGCCTACATTTTTAGGTCTATTGTGAGGTGAGTGTATTGGAACCCGTCTGGTCCACAAACATTTTAGCATCAAATTTTTCCTGATAATTAATCTAGAATAAAATAGAATGAACTGAAGAAGTGGGATAATTCTGAATACAATTATAAACTCTCTGTATATTTTTACTATCATTACAGTTACTAGGCAACCAGAGGCTATCTTTCTTTTGAAAGTCGTATTCTTGGCAATTTATTGAATTCTTCTTCGTCTCCTAACTTGATTCTCCCAAACAATGACCAAATAAGAATGAATTTGTGTTGCTTTTATTCCATTTCTTGATAATGTTGCAACAAAATAGGTTATAAATACACTCTTATGATTCATTATTAAAACTAAATAAAAATAGAATTTTAAAACAAGTTTTAAATTTCTACCATACTCTATGATTTAAATTATTATTACTATATTTTGTGACCATTAACTATAAATCAATGTGTATGATAAAATAAGTTTGACAACATTTCATTTTTAAAAAGAAA
>JAUYWV010128280.1:0-11283 GCA_032274565.1 Nematoplana nigrocapitula
TAACTACCCTTTTACAAAATACTACCCGGGGGGGGGGCTATTGGGCACATGCCCCCCCCCGAAGAAAATAGAAAAACTTACGCCCATTAAAAATTATACATTCAGCCAAGTCAGAATTTCAGGAGGGCGCCTTATTCAATGAAATCAAATTCGGACTTCACTGAAAAGGGCGCCCTCCTGAAAAAATTACGCCTTTTTATGTTTTGCCTCCTCCGACAAATTTTCTAAACAGGTGAGGGAATGCAATAGAAAACGAGGCAGGACATACATATACAGCCCACGCCTTTAAAAGTTATTCGAAAATTTCCAAAACATTTCACCACAAAAACATTGAAAATTTTGACTGTATTATTTATTCTCCAGTCAAAACTTCAGCTCACATTTTAACCATGAAGGCATTTGCGGACCTATATGTTCTATTGGGAAAAGTGCTCAGCTTGCCAAGACGAAGGAAAGATTTTTCGGGGAGGGGAGGGGTCACGGCCGCCACGTGCTATCTCCTCGAATACGCACAGTTCCGCACCAGCATCAGCTGCTTTCTTGTCTGACGCCAGACGCGAAGAGTTCGAAGCAGTTTGAATGAAGATAGTCCGTAAAAAATCACCTTTGCCCAATTTATCCCCGTATACCATGCAAGACGTTCATTTATCCAGTTTAGACTATATAGCAGTATAGCATGAACTGGAGATAACCTCGGATGGTGAATTGGTCGTCGTATACGCATACAGTATATACACCGCCCTCACCAAGTCCAAGTCACCGTCTTTTCCGACACTGGATCTCCATCATGAACCCGAACAGATAATTGGTACCTTTTAAGAGGGTCTCTGAACGTTTCAGTTGTCGGTCATCACGTCGAGTAGACAGTCGTGGCCTTCCATTCCCGCACCTCTGTGTTTTACTTGTCCCGTTTCCTGCCACTTCTTCACAGTCCATCGTATATGCTATACTCTTCGACCTTGCCAGATGTACCACGATCTGACTCCATATATATGACAGACGCGCTCTTCTCATCCCAATATATCGCTTGCTATCGCTCACGATCAATCAGGTGCAAGTTGCGCATGATTAAGACAACTTATGAAAACTTAAGATTATATTCTTTAATCTAACGACATTTAAATTTGAATTGTTAATTGATTAATTACAGTGTCATGATAACTATATATTTTGAACTTAGCTATGCTGTTTTTTCTGTCCGATTGTATAATACCTTGGGGGTATATGGTATATGTTAAAGCGCCCACCTGACAAATATTGTATACCCACCTCCAGAAACTTTCTGGTTGCGCGCCTGTAAGTTATATATACACAGAGCTTATGGGAGGAGCTTCTTGAAGACAGAAGGTAAATGCAGTTATATGTATAATAGCTATTTAATATAAAGTTTGTCACAATTTTGTATTATTTAAAGTTGTTTCTGTTTCTCTAGCTATCTCGGTGGCAATGTAATATAGTTGGCATGGCAGACTGTTGGCTACCGTGAATTAATCTACTGAATTCCGAGTTCATCGATTAATCAACGAGCGTTAGTGCATACTATTATATTATATGTTATGCATATTGCATTATGGATAAATAGTATTATTCCGTAAATATGTTTCTCTAAAAAATAAAATGCAATGTAATGCAATTATAAGCATTTCTATAGTATATATTAAGTATTTTTAAAACACCAGTTCTCAATGAGGCAGTTTATCCGCAGTTTTCAATCATATTCCCCAGAAAAATTGTACAATAAACTTCGTATAATGCTAATCAAATCTCAGTTTCTTAAAATCTTCAGTAGAAAAATCCCAAGGAAAGACCGTTGCGTTAATGTCGTGCCAAAAATTGCGTTAAAGTCTTCAACAGGATGTTTGAAGAAAGTTCCTGCTGGCGAACAAGATGGAAAATGCACGCAAGTCCCGCCACACAACTGAATGCAAGATTTTAGGCTAAATTTAAATTACTTTCGCAGGGAAATTTCGCGATGCGCGCGCAACATAGCGCTTATATACTTGGCGTGTGATTCTCCAATTTAAAACTTACCATAAATAGAGATATAGTTCTGTACTGTTGTGAGAGGATCGGGGTGTGTGCAGTGTGCTGGAGAAGAGCGAATAATGCGTGTAAAGCCTGCCCATTTTCTTCCACTAATCCACGACCGGGTATTTCAATTCCGAAATTTACGAACCATTAAGTCCAACTGGGAGTCATTGACAAGTCAAAAATCCCTCATTTCGAGTGGACGGGGTGCGCATGCGCGCCGAGGACTCCTATATCGCTGAGTCCTGCTCTAAAACTTATTTATTTCTCTAATTTGTCCGCTTAGTAATCGGATGAGGTCCCACAGCAGGGGTTAATATCGACGAAGGATTGTTCCAGGCATCCGAGCGTTCCCCTCAATAGACACGCTCGATTAGCCAGCGATGAAAAGTGGCATGCAGATTGAGGCAGGAGATTTGTTGTTGGTGTGCAGTTGGAAACGGAAAGTCTTCTTCCACGCCTCGGAGAAAGTCGAGAGTATAGTCCGTACGACTTTATTGTATTGGATGAGGCATATGCTGTGGGATAGATCGCAGCGCAACAGAATATAAGCCGGCGAGTTTTCCCATTCATACACAGCCTCTAAGAAGTTCGGTATAAGGTACGAACCATATAGTCGGGGGGCAAACGCTCAATTGTAATTGACGCCAATATCCAAGCATGCAGACAGAGGATCAGGCAACTTCGAAGACAACTAATGTTAGAGGTAAGTGCAATACCATATACAATAACTCTCTCTCTCTCTCTCTCTCTATATATATATATATATATATATATAGTATATACTGCATACGAAGCAGCTTATCAGACACTGCGGTCTATATAATACTAAAACTCAAGGGCTGATATGACAGGCGATGATGATTTGCGGTATATGCGCCAATCTTTATATATATTTTCTGCAAATTGTAGATTTTTGACAAGAATTTTCGAGTCAGACAATAATTTATTCTGATAATAAAATAATCATTCGGCGACCGTCTCCGTTCCGAAGGTTGGCAACAATGCCGTTCTATACTGTATGTCTCTCTTCTCGGTTTTCCTTTTAGTTTCTCCAATATATATAGTGGCTGTCCTATATACAGTATATACAATATACACTCCAATCTTTTACGTTGTTATCATACCCCATGTTCCCTGCTTTTCTCTGTTTCTCTTTCCTTTGATCGAACCTTACAAGATTCGCTTAAGCAACCTCTTGCTATATATAGTATAAGTATTTCTTCAGTTCTCATCATTTGCAATATTTTTGTTGGAAACCTTTTCAGTACAATTGATCTTCAGGATTCTCCGCATACTACAGTATACTATACATATATAGCACTAGTACAATATAGAATACTCTAATTTTTTGTCAATTTTTTTGTTGAAAGTCCAGTCCTCCGACCCATATGCAATAATAGAGATATGTGTTCAGCAGTCACTTTTCCTTAATGTGCTATTTCGATTAGCTTTAAAAAATTCTTTACATTTCCAGAAATCATCTTTTGCTTTGTCTATTCTTATTTTGACTTCTTTCTCTTGGGTTCCTTGTTTTTTTGTTTCTGCACTTCTCCGCATCACTGGTGACCGTTATAGTATATAATATACACCTCCACTTCACGTATCCATTCGTCAGAGTATATAACATAAAATAACATATAACTTTAGTAGCAGTGGGTACCCGCATTGATGGGCAATAGAATAGGGCACATGCCTAACCCTAACCCTGCCCTAGTCTTTTGTTTTATGAAATTTTCTATGATAGGCTTCTTTCTGCCCGAAACGACCATTTCACACCGTTTTTAGCCACCTTGACCTCAACCCCGACCCCTTGACCTCGCCCCCTATGTTACCCGCAGGTTTGAGGGGGTCACTCATGCAAAGTTTTGGGTCGCTGGCACCAACGGTCCGGCCGCCCACCCGGAACAAACAAATTCTGCCAGATAAAAACGGTCATTTCACACCATTTGTAGCCTCCTTGACCTCGACCACGACATCAGAGGTTGACCTCCTCCCCCTATGTTACCCGCAGGGTTGAAGGGGTCACCCATGGAAAGTTTTGGGTCGCTGGCACTAACTGTCCGGCTTCCTTCTGCCCGAATCGGGCCATTTCACACCGTTTTTGCCTCCTTGACCTAGACCGCGACCCCTTGACCTTGACCCCGACCCCGACCCCGCAGGGTTGAGGGGGTCACTCATGCAAAATTTCGGGTCTCTGGCACCAGCGGTCCAGCCGCTCACCCGGAACACACATACAGACAGACAACTTGACAAATATAGTATATACTATACTAGCTGTGGGTACCCGCGTTGTCGGGCAATAGAATAGGGCACATGCCTAACCATAACCCTGCCCTATAGTCATTCTTATGAAATTTTCTATGATAGACTTCTTTCTGTCCGAAACGGCCATTTCTAGCCACCTTGACCTTGATACCGACCCCTTGACCTCGATCCTGACCTCGGAGGTCAACCTCGCCCCCCTATGTTACCCGCAGGTTTGAGGGGGTCACCCATGCAAAGTTTCGGGTTGCTAGCACCAACGATCCGGCCGCCCACCCTGAACAAATAAACTCTGCCCGATAAAAACGGCCATTTCACACCGGTTTTAGCCTCCTTGACCTCGACCGCGACATCGGAGGTTAACCTCGACCCTCTATGTTACCCGCAGGGTTGATGGGGTCACCCATGCAAAATTTTGGGTCACTGGCACCAACGGAACACACACACATACACACAGACAACTTGACAAATACTGTATATATAAGATAAGATTTAGGCACTTGGCCAACAGACACGGTGAACAAATTTCAACAAAATATAAACAATTCATAAGCAAACCAAGATCCAAGGTGTGAATATAGGAGAATAAATTTCTATTACATTTTGACACCTGACAAACTGATAAACTTTCCGAAACATGAATCCAGACTCCCAACTTCTCCCGTTGAATCTCTTTGCATGACAAAACAACTTCACAATATTGCCACTCATATATAACAGACTACTGTATATATACAGGGTGATTCAGTTGGCTATAAAGAGAAATCAAAGATTCAGAATAGTTTGCGATTAAATTTTCACTATTTTTACAATGATGGTTGAGTTCATAACTGAGCATAAAGTTTACTTGATGTCGTGGGCATGAAGTATAGCACACAATTGTGAAGAAAGTATAGATGCTTGTTTTAGGACGCAAGTTCAACCTTCAGCCTCCTGTATCAACTGTGAAATACTATAGAGACAGCGGTTTTTTAAGACGGGTACTGTTGTAAAAATAAAAAAAGAAGTGGAAGGACTAAAATAGTAACTTATGATGAGAACAAGAAAATATTGGAAGCGATTCAAGAGGATGATACAATGTCAACATTATAACGTTTTTACTATTCAAGGATAATGTATCCCTTGATAACGAAATGCTGTATAGGCAATATTAAATGACTGGTACAGTAAAATAATCGATGTAAAATGGATGCAGTAAAAGAACTAAAATATATTACAGTAAAATGATGAGTCTAACAAATAATTGTTATGGCATTTGAATACCTATTTAATTTTACAATGTTTTCTGACTATATATAGTCAATATATTGCTTTTATAATACTTTTAAATTGTCATTTTCTGGCATTCCATGCATATTTTCATGGTGTACAATTTTTTTTAATAATTGTATATATATAGTATATTCACTAATGGTACATTCTCGCATTCGCCAACGTTTACTGTTCATTTAAAAAAACATCATAACGGCAGAGTTACACGTTAATAACAGTAAAATCATGCGTTATTCTTGTGTTATTGTATCATTTTTATATAATCTAATGCTCAAATTTAACGTTATTATCCTGCAACCTTTATTATAAACAGACGAGAAAACATACGACTACTTACACATCCAAAAAGTAGTATACATTTTTATGCAGAAAATAGTAATAGCTAAAAATATCAGTATTTGAGAATTTAGGAACTATTTAAAAGAAGGGAAGCGAAAAGAGAAACTGCATCAAAAACAAAGCACAGTTTTCGTTTTATTCAGACAAGTCTTCCCAAAAAATAGTTTTGCGGCGGAGCCCCAGACATTGTCCATAACAGGACGGATAAATAAAGTCACACTGATAATGCAGTGTACAAATGTTTGTACTGTGTATATAGTTATCAACAGGTTAGCATATAGGTGAACGATTAATAATTATTATGAGGATATATAATTTAAAAATAAATTCTACTATATTAGTTGATAGTTTATATATTTCATTTATGTTTTTTTCTTTAAAAATATAATTAAGATGCTGTAGATAAAAGAAGGTTAACAGTCACTTTAATACACTTGGTTATATATACAGTATATAACAGTTATTGTTTGTATATGTGTCATTACAAATCAACTTTTAAAACTGAAATCACACTAATTTAATTACAAAGCACTCAATTTGGAAAATAAGAACGTGATTTTGAAAAATATAAATTTCATAAGAAAATATGGTAAGAGTACCATTAAATTTGATACGAACATAACGGGATATTTTGATTCTTATGAAAAAGAACGGAATCTTCCGTCATTCTTCTGGTGTATTTTATGTGTGTTATGATTCGGTTAAATTAGATTTCAAGGAGTAAATTAATGCAGAAGAGAGCTATGCGTATCATTTGTCCTAACAGCACGTACCAGGAAGCGATGCAGGAAATTGGGTTGGAGAAGCTGTGCACTATATAGAAGACATAAGCTGATGTTCAGATTCTTTGAAAGTATGTCTTCTCCTTTAAGCTGCATGTATCACCTCCTGGCTTCTCATGAAAGACTTAACGATTACCAAAATCTGAGAGAGCGTAGACGGTTTTTGTTTAGATGCTATATACTAAGTGGTATGCGAATAGTCTTCTTCCTTATTGTGCGAGATTCCATCATTGTTAGTTTGCCTTGTTTCATTTTCTTGACTGGTGGCACGTCTTGGTGGTGTTTTTCTTCATGTGTTTTGTGTTATACTGTAGCTCTGTATTTGGCTGTATTTGGCTGTGCTGTCAAATCCTGTAATCTGGATTTTAATAAAGTCATTTACTTACTTACTTATATGTTATGAACCCAGTTCACCTATAACTTGTTCAATTTGGCGCCTAATACATATACCACAGTAAACAGTCTTTATATCGATAAATGCATCCGCAGTGGGCGCACTCTGTCCATTATAAAGTTTAAAATTATTTTCTCCGATTGGGGTCCTCCTTACTGGGGAATTAACCATGCCTCAGCCGGCGCAATCCGGGAGACTATTTTCTTTTGGAAATGAGATTTGCCCAAAGAACAACACCCGCCGTGCCATTTCTCCATCTTCTACTGTCAGTTCTGGCGCGTCGATCGCTCACTGATTTTAATCCTCGCGAATAAGATAAAGAATCATCAAATCTTTGCGGGATTAGGGGACTAGGGGAGAATGGCTTCGCACTAGCGGGTGACAGGGGCCTCGCCGCTGCTGCGACCGTGCGGCATCTGGGAATGGGAGAGTGAGTGTGGCCGAGAGAGAGAGAGAACTATAACGAAGGAGGTGGGTGGTGAGAGGTGGAGAGATGACGAAGTGGCGATGGTAGGGGTAGGGGGGAGTCTGGACCTAGGCATCTTGACAGTTCCTCTCATAATTACCATGTAAATAAGCATCTGAGCGTGCGAAGGCAGAGCTTGCATCTATGTATATCTATGTGTAGAAAGAAGCAGCGGGAGAAGAATTTATCTTTTCTTTCCACGTCTCCCATATTCTCCATCATTTTGTGGCCAGACGAGCGAGCACTGGTTTCTATATGCTAAGCGATCCGATGGTAGAAAGATTGTACGACAAATGGCCTCATCAGAGGCACCGAATGGGGGAGTGGGATTTGATTCATTGCCGCTGCACGCCTTCCCCCGGATTCCCTTAATGACGTTTGGGGAAAATTGGATCACATCCCCCCAAATCGCTTATTGTTTCTATCGCATATAGGAGCCCATATTCTTGCAGAATAAACACATCCTATAGGCAGTATATGCTCAGCCGCAAAAATTATCGAGTTTACCCTTTTGCTAATTCTACGTAGAAGATATTTTGTGTATAACTATATACCTATATGCTTATCATTGTGGAGTGTGCGTATTATATATATAGGTATCTAATGCGATTTCAAGTGCGTGTGATATCAAAATATCATCAACCGTATACCTGTTTGTCCCTTTTGATCCTTCGAGGGCTATAGCCCATAAACAACAAAATGGTAAATCAACGTAATTTTTTAGATAGTATTACAAGGAAAATGATTATTTCTACATCAGTTAATCATCTTCGCCTATATACTTGGAAGATAACGGTACCGTTTTTTTTATAAACAGTCATACTTAATCTCCGAGTAACAGGTAATACATTCATTAGGATGTCCAATGTAATATTAATATTAACTCATTCGGAGTAGGTTTCCACAGTTCCACTGTTGGGAATTACATTATATATAGATAATAATAATAATAATAGTACGATGCTTAATTGGTGGCAACCCACTTACCAGAAATCCACTCACCGGAAACCCACTTAGCAGAAACCTTACCGGAAATGCAGTAATCATACTGTATAGTACATAGATATATAAATATAGACTGCTTTCTCTCTCTAAAAACAAGGAAATTATTCTGTTTACATTTTGTAAAAAGGTATACATAAGCTGGATTTTTGTACGAAAATGGATATTACTGTATACTTGTCAAATTTCAAGAAGGAATCTAGTAGATATTATTTGTAGGGGTATCACCATTCGTTTTGAATAATTGGCTTTCCAGTAAGTGGAATTGACGCTAAGTGGGTTTTCCGGTAAGTGGGTTTCCGGTAAGTGGGTTTTACGCTAAGTGGGTTTTCCGGTAAGTGGGTTTCCGGTAAGTGGGGTGTAATCGCTTAAATTTACCTGTAAAAATGTATGATAATTAAGCAGATGATGGCAGTCCTATATAATCAGATGTTTATAGAAATTTACAGTATTTTCATTTTATGTTTCATTTAAAATTAATACAGAGATGGAGGGAAAAATTGAAACAAATTTACACATTTCTACAATTAGAATCATTAAAGTCTATACAATTTTGAAAAATATATGAAATTAGGTGATTTAAAATTATAAATATATTTAATATGTTAATCTTGCATCAATTTATTCATACAGTTACATAAAATATTTATTATATATATAATTGGCATTTAAGTGTAGACGATTAATTAATGCTTATATTTAAAAAATATGCATATATACTGTACATATAATGGTGAATAACATTAAGTAACTGAAATATTTAAAATCTCTCTCTATACATAGAAAACATTAACGAAATGGAAAGTGCAGCATAAGAATTCAATACATTGAACAAAAACTACAGACAATCGCAGATTTGATAAAATTGGGTAATGCTTATTTAATAAAAATATGTTGTCATTTGTCAATTATCTCACATTTACTTATAAGAGAAAAGTCATCGATTAATTTGTTTTATGAATGCAATATATTAGAAAATTAAAATGATTTAATATAATCAGGTGTTAGGTTTAAGGCTAAAAGTTTTTCACACATGCATATATAATGAAAAAAATCGGATATGTATAAGTTTACTACTTCATTTGTATTCGTTCTATATGTATATATGGGATGGTAGAATAAAATAAATGAAATGCTATATAAAGGGGTATAGTTTCAACAAATATCTCCATGGCCAATTGTATTGGTTAACAAATTCCGTTTGCACTTAGCATTATATTTTATGGACACATAGAGAAAGTCCAGAGAGTTCATCTTGTCCTATTGATGATCTGATGAGAAAAGGTTTCGCGTGCATGCGTCGAGTGGAGGTACTCAGTATTGTTTTCGCTGGGAAGGCGATTAATTTTTTTATATGCTGTGAAGGTTGATTTGATTTTAATTCGTGAAGAGACATTTGCCTCTGATCTTGAAGTCGAAAGCGTATAGAAATAATTCAATAAACCGCCAAATCTCCCCGCGATTGCAGCCTTTACTATATAGAAAAACTAAAGCGTCTTCAACATCATATACAGTACAGTATACAATGTATACATATGCACCAATACATATACAGATATAGACAAACAGACATACATGGGCACTGTGCAGACACCCATATCCATCCTACATATACTGTACACTGTACAGTGCATACAGACATTCATGCACGCATTTCTTCTCAAAGCTTTGTGCCGCTGATTTATTGTGACTTAAAAGCATTCAGTTAAAACCTCAATTAAGTCTAATTCTATGCAGAGGCGTCGTTTACAAGTATATGGGATTTGTAGTCGCTTTTCTTTCGACTGCTCGTTATCGTCCGGCAGAGTGACATTTTCCGTGAAAGCTTGACGACAGGTGGCCGAACAATGCTAATCCTCGTCCATCAAGAGTAGGTACAATGCCTGACCAGTCCCTAATCCATGCACATATAAGATACACGACTGTGCCCCTATATTGATTGGGCTGAGAGGGGGGGGGGGGGGTGTAGCCTGCTGCACTTGCGCGGTGCTGTGGGATGCAGCGTTCTGACTGGGGTACTATATTAGAAGCATATGTATGCGCATCATCAGTCGAAGCTAGCAGAAGAAGTACGATGTCACAGTCGCCAGCATTATAACTATAGCCCATTACGACGGGCGCTAATTAAATGTGGGGAATTTCTTCGGGGTGGTTTCACGACGCCAAAAATCTTTCCGACACCCGACGACGACGACAACAACGACGCCACGCCACTACTCGTGGGGCAGAAATTTGACTAACAGTGGTTCACTCGTCGTCTGGAGATTAATTGAGGAGCGTACAGTAGGTATATATCAGAAGAGACGTCATATATACATGCAGACACTGAGGTTATAATATAGATGTACAGTTGACAAATCAGAAACTGTATTTAATCACGAATGTGTAATGACGACATGTTTGCATTCTTACACCAACAGCTGGTTAAGCTTTCAGCGATATATATATAAATATGAAATCTGTATAATGCCAAGGTCTTACACAGGAGATATAGTACAAATATGTTCCTATAGTTTTCGCAATTACAAGACCTACCAGAACGCTCAGCAGGTGATGCGTATATATTGAATGTACTGGTTTGTAGATGTGTATATTATATGCGTATTCTGCGGTTTGGTATACATTCTGACCACACACAAACACACACACACACACGCGCACACACACACACACACGCACATAAATACATACATACATACATACATACATACATACACAGGGACGTCCCCAGGGGG